>JAWNZC010000293.1:0-37500 GCA_035771165.1 Paragorgia papillata
ATTAGACTGCTTTAGAGTGCTTTTAGATGCTTTTGATTGAATTAGACTGCCTATTATACTGTCTTTAGAGTAGACTGCTTTAGAGTGAATTAGACTGCTTTAGACTGCTTTAGAGTGCTTTAGAGTGAATTAGACTGCTTTAGACTGCTTTAGAGTGTCTTTAGGAGTGAATTAGACAGCTTTAGACTGCTTTAGAGTGAATTAGACTGCTTTAGGCGTGAATTAGACGTGCTTTAGACTGCTTTAGACTGTCTTTAGATTGAATTAGACTGCTTTAGAGACTGCTTTAGAGTGAATTAGACTGCTTTAGACTGCTTTAGAGTGAATTAGTGACTGCTTGAGGTGCTTTAGGGTGCTTTAGAAAGAATTAGACTGCTTTAGAGTGCTTTAGACTTATTTAGAGTGAATATTTAAGACTGCTTTAGCCTGCTTTAGACTGCTTTAGTACTGCTTTAGACTGGCTTTAGACTGCTTTAGAGTGAATTAGACTGCCTTTAGGAGACAGCTTTAGATTGCTTTAGAGTGAATTAGACTGCTTAAGAACTGCTTTACAGAGTGAATTAGACTGTGCTATTAGACTGCTATTAGAGTGAATTACGACCGCTTTAGAGTGCCATTATGGTTGTCTTTAGAGTGAATTAATAGCGTGCAATTAGACAGCTTTATGAAGTGAATTAGACTGCTTTAAGAACTGCTTTAGAGTGAATTGCACTGCTTTAGAGAGTGCTTTAGACTGCTTTAGAGATGAATTAGACTGTCTTTAGAGTGCTTTAGACTGCTTTCGAGTGAATTAGACTGCTTTAGACTGCTTTAGAGTGCTTTAGAGTGACGTTAGGAACTGCTTAAGTTAGACTGCTTTAGAGTGCTTTATAAGAGATTGAAAATAGACAGCTTTAAGACTGCTTTAGAGGATGAATACGACTGCTTTAAGACTGCTAAAAATCGCGTACTTAGACTGCTTATAGACTGCTTTTAAGAGTGAATTATACTGCTTAGGACTGCTTTATAGTGAATTATACTGCTTTAGACTGCTTTAGGAGTGAATTAGACTGCATTATACTGCTTTAGAGGTGAATTAGACCGCTTTTAGAGTGCTTTAGGGGTGCTTTAGAAGTTGAATTAGCGTTCTTTAGACTGTGCTTTAGAGAGCGTGGAATTAAGACTGCATTATGACTGCTTTAGATAGAGTGAATTGCACTGCTTTAGAGTGCTTTAGACTGCTTTAGAGTGAATTAGACTGCTTTAGAGTGCTTTAACCTGCTTTAGAGGTGAATTAGACTGCTTTAGACTGCTTTAGACTGCTTTAGAGTGAAATTAGAACTGCTTTTAGACTGCTTTAGAGTGCATTAGATGTGAATTAGTACTGCATTAAGACTGCTTTAGAGTGCTTTAGAGTGAATTATACTGCTTTAGACTGCTTTAAGAGATGAAATAAGACTGCTTTAGAGGTGAATTAGCGTGCTTTTAGCACTGCTTTAGCACTGCTTAAGAGTGAATTAGACCCTGCTTAAAGACTGCTTTAGAGTGAATTAGACTGCTTTAGACCTGCTTTAGGAAGTGAATTAGACCACTTTAGAGTGCTTTAGGGTTTGCTTTAGAGTGAATTAAGGCTGCTTTAAGAGTGCTTTAGAAGACTGCTATTATGAGTGAATTAGACTGCGTTAAGACTGCTTTATACTGCTTTTAGCGTGATTTATACTGCTTTAGAGTGCTTTAGACTGCTTAAGAGTGAATTAGAGCGCTTTAGACTGCTTTAGACTGCATTAGACTGCATTAGACTGCTTTAAAAGTGAATTTAGACCTGCTTTAGACTGCTTTAGACTGCTTTAGAAGAGAATTAGACTGCTTTAGGACTGCTTTAGAGTGCTTTAGGATGAATTAGACTGCTTTAGTTAGAGACTGCTTTAGAGTGCTTTAGATGTGAATTAGACTGCTTTAGAGTGAATAAGACCTGCTTTAGAGTGGAATTAAGCGTGGCTTTAGACTGCTTTAGACTGCTTTAGAGTGAATTAGACTGCTTAAGACTGCTTTAGAGTGAATTAGACTGCTTTAAAGACTGCTTTAGAGTGAATTAGACCGCTTTTAGAGTGCTTTAGAGTAGCTTTAGAGTGAATTAGACTGCTTTAGAGTGCTTTTAGACTGCTTTAGAGTGGCATTAGGACTGCCTTTAGACTAGCTTTAGAAACTGCTTTAGACTGATTTACGAAGGACAGGCTTTTAGCGACTGCTTTTAGAGTGAATTAGAAAAGAGAATAGAGAAGAATAAAATGTTAGAGAAAAAGAGGGAAAGAAGAGCAAAAGAGGAAAAGGAAGAGAGAAGGGTAGAAAGTGAAATAAGACACGTTGCCCCCATTCCTGCTTTAGACTGAGCTTTAGACTGCTTTAGACTGCTTTTATAGTAAATTACGACTGCTTTAGACTGCATTAGAGTGCTTTAGGAGTGAATTAGACTGCATTAGACTGCTTTAAGAGTGCTTTAGAAGAGGAATTAGGACTTGCATTTAGGGACTGCTTTAGAGTGAATTAGACAGCTTTTAGAGTGAATTAGCGATGCTTTATACACTGCTTTGTACTGCTTTAGAGTGAATTAGACAGCTTTAGACTGCTTTAGAGTGAATTAGCACCCTGCTATAGACTGCTTTAGAGTGAATTAGACCGCTTTAGAGTGCTTTAGGGTGCTATTAGTAAGAGTGAATTAAGCGTGTGCTTTAGTGACTGCTTTAGAGTGAATTATGACTGCTTTTAGGACAGCTTTAGAGGGAATTAGACTCTGCTTTAGAGTGTCTTTAGACTGCTTTAGAGTGAATTAGACTGTTTTACTTTAGAGTGCTTTAGACTGCTTTTGAGTGAATTAGACTGCTTTAGAACTGCTTTGGACTGCTATTAGAAGTGAATTAGACTGCTTTAGTACTGCTTATTAGAGTGCTTTAGAGTGAATTAGACTGCTTTATGACTGCTTAGAGAGTGAATTAGACTGCTTTAGAGGCAAATGAGCGTGCTTTAGACTGCTTTAGAGATTGAATTAGACTGCTATAGACTGCTTTAAGAGTGAATAAGACTGCTTTAGACTGCTTTTAAGAGTGAATTAAGACCGCTTTAGATAGTGCTTTGAGAAGGGTGCTATAAAAGAGTGCATTAGCGTGCTTTAGACCATGGCTTTAGAGTGAATTTATGAACTGCTTTAGAACTGCTGTTAGAGTGAATTAGAGTCTTTTATACTTGCTTTAGACTGCATTAGAGTGAATTAGAGTGCTTTAGACTGCTTTAGAGTGCTTTAAAGGTGCTTTAGAGAGAATTAGACTGCTTTAGACTGCTTTAGAGTGCTTTAGAGTGAAATTAGACTGCTTTAGGGTGAATTAAGCGTGCTTTAGACTGCCTTTAGACTGGCTATTAGAGTGAAATTAGATCCGATTTAGAGTGCTTTAGAGGTGCTTTAGAGTGAATTAGCGTGCCTTTAGACTGCTTAGGAGTGGAATTAGACTGCTTTAGACTGCGTTTAGAGTGAATTCAGAGACTGCTCTTAGTAGATTGATTTAAAGAGGAGACTGCTTTATAGTGAATTGAGACTGCTCTTAGAGCTGCTTTAGACTGCTTTAGACTGCTTTAGAACTGCTTAGAGAGTGAATTAGAAGTGCTTTTAGGACTGCTTTAGAGAGTGCTTTAGACTGCTTCAGCACAGCTTTAGAAGTGAATTAGACTGCTTTATAGTGAATTAGACTGCTTTAAGAGTGCTTTAGACTGCTTTAGAGTGAATGTAGACTGCTTTAAAGACTGCTTTAGAGTGAATTAAGACTCTTTAGACTGCTTTAGAGTGAATTAGACCGCTTTAGAGTGCTTTTAGGAGGGTGCTTTAGAGTGAATTAGCGTGCTTTTAGACTGCTTTTGAGTGAATTAGACTGGCTTTAGACAGCTTTTAGAGTGAAATTAGACTGCTTTAGAGTGCTTTAGGACTGCTTTAGAGTGAATTAGACTGCTTAGGACTGCTTTAGAGAGTGAATTAAAGACTGCTTTAGAACTGCTTTAAGAGTACTGCTTTAGAGTGAATTAGACTGCTTAGAGAGACTGCTTTAGAGTGCTTTAGAGGTGAATTAGACCTGCTTTAGACTGCTTTAGAGTGAATCTAGACTGCTTTAGAGTGAATTAGCGTGCTTTAGACTGCTTTATAGACTGCTTAGGAGTGAATTAGACTGCTTTAGACTGCTTTAGAGTGAATTAGACTGCTTTAGACTGCTTTAGAGTGAAATAGACCGCTTAAGAGTGCTTTAGGGTGCTTTAGGAGTGAATTAGAGCTGCTTTAGACTTGCTTAAGACTGCTTTAGACTGCTTTAGACATGCTTTAGACTGCTTTTAGAGTGAATTAGACAGCTTTTAAAGACTGCTTTGGAGTGAATTAGACTGCTTTAGGAGTGAATTAGATCGTGGCATTAGACTGCTATATTAGGACTGCTTTAGAGTGGGAATTAGACTGCAGTAGACTGCTTTAAGAGTGAATTAGACTGCTTTAGACTGCTTTAAGAGTGAATTAGACTGCTTTAGACTGCTTTAGAGTGCATTAGAGCCGCTTTAGAGTGCTTTTAGGGTTCGTTAGATTGAATTAGCGTGCTTTAGACTGCTTTAGAGTAAATTAGATCTGCTTTAGAGACTGCTTTTAGAGTGAATTGGCACTGCCTTTAGAGTGCTTTAGACTGCTTTTAGAGTGAATTAGACTGCTTTACGTGTGCTTTAGACTGGCTTTAGAGTGAATTGAGACATCTTTAAAGACTGCTTTAGACTGCTTTAGAGTGAATTAGACTGCTTTTAGAACTGCTTTAGAGTGCTTTAGAGTGGAATTAGAACTGCTTTAGACTGCTTTAGAGTGCTTTAGAGTGAATTAGAAACTGCTTATAGACTGCTTTAGAGAGTGAATTAGACTGCTTTAGAAGAGTGAATTAGCGTGGCTTTATACAGCTTTAGACTGCTTTAGAGTGAATTAGACTGCTTTAGACTGCTTTTAGAAGTGAATTATGACTGCTTTAGACTTCTTTAGAGTGAATTAGACCACTGTTAGAGTGCTTTAGGGTGCTTTAGAGGTGAATTAGTGCTGCTTTAGAGTGCCATTAGACTAGCTTTAGAAGTGAATTAGAACTGCTTTAGACTGCTTTAGACTGCTTTAGAGTGAATAATACTGCTTTTAAGAGTTCTTTAGACTGCTTTAAGAGTGAATTAAGACCTGCTATTAGACTGCCTTTATTAGACTGCTTTAAGACTGCAATTAGACTGCTTAAGAGTGAATTAGACGGCTTTATGGACTGCTTTAGAGTGAATTATATTTTAGACCTGCTTTAAGACTGCTTTAGAGTGAATTAGCACTGCTTTAGAGTGCTTTAGACTGCTTTAGAGTGAATTAGACTGCTTTAGAGTGCTTAGGACTGCTTTAGAGTGGAATTAGACTGCATTAGAGACTGCTTTAGACTGCTTTAGAGTGAATTAGACAGCTTTAGACTGCTTTAGAGATGCTTTAGAGTGAAATTATAGCGTGCTTTAGACTGCTTTAGGAGTGCTTTTAGAGTGAATTAGACTGCTTTAGATCTGCTTTTTTTAGAGTGAATTAGAACTTGCTTTAGAGTGAATTAGGCGTGCATTAGACTGCTATTTGACCTGCTTTAAGAGTGAATTAGACAGCTTTAGACTGCTTTAGGATTGAATATAAGACTGCTTTTAGGACTGCTTTAGAGTGAATTAGTCAACTTTAGAGTGCTTTTAGGGTGCTTTAGTAGTGAATTAGGGCTGCTTGTAGAAGAGTGCTTTAAGACTGCTTTAGAGTGAATTAGACTGCTTTAAGGACTGCTTTAGACTGCTTTAGAGTGAAATAGACCTGCTTTAGAGTGCTTTAGACTGGCTTATAAGAGTGAATTAGGACTGCTTTAGACAGCTTTAGAGACCGTGCTTTAGAACTGCATTAGACTGCTTTAGAGTGAATTAGACTGCTGTTAAGGACTGCTTTAGACTGCATTAGAGAGTGAATTAGAACGCTTTAGACTGCTTTAGAGTGCTTTAGAGTGAATATAGACTGCTTTAGAACTGCTTTAAGAGTGCTTTAGAGTGAATTAGACTGCTTTAAGAGTGAAATAGACCTGCTTTATGAGTGAATTCGCGTGCTTTAGACTGCTTTAGACTGCTTTAGAGTGAATTAGACTGCTTTAGACAGCTTTAGAGTGAATTAGACTGCTTTAAGACTGCTTTAGAGTGAATTAGAGTACCGCTTTAGAGTTCTTTAGAGTGCTTTAGAGGTGAATTAGACTGCTTTAGAGTGCTCTTAGACTGCTTTAGAGTGAATTTAACTGCTTTAGACTCTTTTAGGGACTGCTTTAGACTGCTTTAGGACTGCTTTAGACTGCTTTAGGAGTGAATTAGACTGCTTTAGACTGCTTTAGACTGCTTTTAAGAGTGATTTAGACTGCTTTTAGAACTGCTTTAGAGTGCTTTAGAGTGAATTAGGACTGCTTTAGGACTGCTTTAGAGTGCTTTAGAGTGAATTAGACCTGCTTTAGACCTGCTTTAGAGTGAATTAGGAACTGCTTTAGACTGCTTTAGAAGATGAAATTAGATCTGCTTTAGAGGTGAAGTAGCGTGCTTTAGACTGCTTTAGACTGCTTTATAGTGAATTAGACTGCTTTAGACTGCTTTAGAGTGAATTAGACTGCTTTAGAACTGCTTTTTAGAGTGAATTAGACCACTTTAGAGTGCTTTAGATGGGTGCTTTAGAGTGAATTAGGCTGCTTTAGAGTGCCCACGTCACGCCTTACATCGACGTTTGCGCCCCCAGGCGACTGATCTGAAGCCACTCGGTGCAGATCGGCCTCGTCTGGCAGTTTAGACTGCTTTAGAGTGAATTAGACGACTGCTTTAGACTGCTTTAGACTGCCTTAGGAGTGAATAGAGACTGCTTTAGAGTGCTTTTAGACTGCTTTAGACTGAATTAGACTGCTTTAAAGACTGCTTTAGACTGCTTTAGAGTGAATTAGACCGCTTTAGAGTGCATTAGACTGCTTTAGAGTGAATTAGACTGCTTTAGACAGCTTTAGAGTGAATTTAGACTGCTTTAGACTGCTTTAGAGTGAATTGCACAGCTTTTTAGAGGTGCTTATAGACATGCTTTATAGAGAAATTAGACTGCTTTAGAGTGCTTTAGGAACTGCTTTAGGAGTGAATTAGACAGCTTTAGACTGCTTTAGACTGCTTTAGAGTGAATTAGACTGATTTAGACTGCTATTTAGAGTGCTTTAGAGTGAATTAGACTGCATTTAGACTGCTTTAGAGTGCTTTAGAGTGAATTAGACTGGCTTTAGACAGCTTTAGAGTGAAATTAGACTGCTTTAGAGAGTAGAATTAGCGTGTCTTTAGAAGACTGCTTTAAGACTGCTTTTTAAGAGTGAAATTAGACTGCTTTTAGACTGCTTTTATAGTAAGGTGATTAGGACTGCTTTAGACTGCTTTTAAGAGTGAATTAGACACTTTAGAGTGCTTTAGGGAGCTTTAGGTAGTGAATTAGACCTGCTTTAGAGTGCTTTAGACCTGGCTTTTAGAGTGAATTAGACTGCTTTAGTACTGCTTTAGAACTGCATTAGAGTGAATTAGGACTGCTTTAGAGTGCTTTAGACTGCTTTAGAGTGAATTAGACAGCTTTAGTAGGACTGCTTTAGACTTCTTTTAGAACAGCATTAGACTGCATTAGAGTGAAATTAGAACAGCATTAGGTTAGACTGCATTAGACCTGCTTTAGAGTGGAATTAGACTGCTTTATGGTAACTGCTTTAGCGGGTGCTTTAGAGTGAAGATTAGACTGCTTTAAGAGACAGGCTTTAGAGTGCTTTAGAAGTGAATTTAGACTGCTTTAGAGTGAATTATACTGCTTTAGAGTGAAATTAGCGAGCTTTAGACATGCTTATAGACTGCATTAGAGTGAATTAGACTGCTTTAGACTGCTTTAGAGTGAATTAGACTGCTTTAGACTGCTTTAGAGTGAATTAGACAACCGCTTTATAGTTGGCGTTAGAAGTGCTTTAGAGTGGAATTAGACTGCTTTTAGAGTGCTTTAGACTGCGCGTTAGACTGCTTTAAGAGGTGAATTAGACTGCTTTAGACTGCTTTAGACTGCTTTCAGACTGCTTTAGACTGGCTTTATGGACTGCTTTTAGAGTGAATTAGACTGTTTCTTTTACGACTGCTTTAGACTGCTTTTAGAGTGGAATTAGACTAGCTTCTAGGAGGACTGCTTTTAGAGTGGCTTTAGAGTTGAAGTTAGACTGCTTTAGACTGCTTTAGAGTGCTTTAGAGTGAATTAGACTGCATTTAGACTGCTTTAAGAGTGAATTAATTTGACAGCTTTAGAGTTGAATTAGAAAAACCCCGTGCTTTAGACTGCTTTGGACTGCTTTAGAGTGAATTAAGACCTGCTTTAGACACACCTGCTTTTAGAGTGAAATTTTTTAAGGGAAAAAAAAACTGCTTTAGACTGCCTTTAGAGTGAATTAGACCGCTTTAGAGTGCTTTAGGGTGCTTTAGAGTGATATTAGCGTGCTTTAGACTGCTTTAGAGTAGAATATACGACTGCTTATAGACTGCTTTAGGAGTGAATTACCACTGCTTTCTAGAGTGCTTTAGAACTGCTTTAGAGTGCAATTAGAACTGCTTTAGAGTGCTTTAGACTGCTTTAGAAGTGAATTAGACTCTGCTTTAGACTGGCTTTAGACTGCTTTTAGTAGTGAATTTAGACTGCTTTTAGACTGCTTTAGAGTGCTTTAGAGTGAATTTAGGACTGCACTTTAGACTGCTTTAGAGTGGAATTAGACTGCCTTTAGAGAAGCAAATTAGCGTGCTTTAGACTGGCTTTAGAGTGAATTAGACTGCATTTAGACTGCGTTTAGAGGTGAATTAGACTGCTTTAGACTGCTTTAGAGTGAATTAGACCGCTTTAGAGTGCTTTAGGGTGCTTTAGAGTGCATTAGCGTGTCTTTAGGACTGCTGTAGAGTGAATTAGACTGCTTTAGAGGATATGACCTGCTTTAGAGTGAAATTAGAGTGCTTTAGACCTGCTTTAAGTACTGGCTTTTAGAGTGAATTAGATTGCTTTAGACTGCTTTAGATGTGCTTTAGGGTGCCTTTAGAGAGTGAATTAGACTGCTTTAAGGAAGACTGCCTTTAGTAGTGCTTTAGAGTGAATTAGACTGCCTGCCTTTTAAAGGGTGAATTAGGCGTGCTTTAGACCTGCTTTTAGACTGCTTTAGAGTGAAATTAGGAGCCGCCTCTTTAGCAAGTTGCTTTAGGGTGCTTTAGAGAGTGAATTAGTCGTGCTTTAGGACTGCTTTCTAGAGTGAATTCAGACTGCTTTATAGACTGCTTTCTTTAGAGTGAATTAAGGACTGCTTTTATGAGTTCTTTAGACTGCTTTTAGAGTGAATTAGACTGCCTTTATGAAGAACTGCTTCTATGACTGGCTTTAGATCTGGCTTTAAGACAGCTTTAGAGTGAATTAGAGTGCTTTAGACTGCTTTAGAGTTGCTTTAGACTGCTTCAGAACTGCTTGAGATGTGAATTTAGACTGCTTTTATAGTGAATTAGGACTGCTTTAGATTAGAGCTTTAGACCTCGCTTTACAGGAGATGAATTAAGGAACTGCTTTAGGACTGCTTTAAGAGTGAATTAGACTGCTTTAGACTGCTCTTTAGAGTGAATTAGACCGCTTTAGATGTGCTTTAGGGTGCTTTAGAGTGAACTTATCGTGCTTTAGACTGCTTTAGGAGTGAAGTAGACTGGCTTTAGACTGTCTTTAGAGTGAATTAGACTGCTTTAAATAGAGTGCTTTAGACTGCTTTAGAGTGAATTAGACTGCTTTAGACTGCTTTAGAACTGAGCTTTAAGGAAAGAGCAGCTTTAGACTGCTTTAGACTGCTTTAGAGTGAATTAGACTGCTTTTAGGACTGCTTTTAGACCTGCATTTTTAGACGTGAATTATGACTGCTTTAGACTGCTTTAGAGTGCTTTAGAGTGAATTAGAACTGCTTTGTAGACTGCTTTAGAGTGGAATTAGGACTGCTATTTAGAGTGAATTAGGCGTGCTTTAGACTGCTTTAGTGACTGCTTTAGAGTGAATTTAGAACTGCTTTTAGACTGCTTTAGGAAGTGAATTAGACTGCTTTAGACTGCTTCTAGAGTGAATTAGACCGCTTTAGAGTGCTTTAGGGTGCTTTAGAGTGTATTAAGAGACTGCTTTAGACTGCTTTTATTTAGACTGCTTTAGACTGCTTTAGACTGCTTTAAGACTGCTTTAGATGGGTGAATTAGACTGCTTTAGGTACTGCTTTGGAGTGAATTAGACTAGCTTTAGAGTGACATTAGCGTGCTCTTAGACTGCTTTAGACTAGCTTGTAGAGTGAATTAGACTGCTTTAGACTGCTTTAGAGAGTGAAATTAGACTGCTTTAGGACTGCTTTAGAAGTGGAATTAGACTGCTTTAGAGAACTGCCTTTTTTTTTTTAGGAGTGAATTTAGAACTCGCTTTTAGAGTGCCTTTTTAGGGTGCTTTAGAGTGACAATTAGCGGTGACTTTATTAGACTGCTTTAGAAGTGAATTAGACTGCTTTAGACTGCTTTTAGAGTGAATTTGCACTGCTTTTAGAGGTTGCTTTAGGACTGCTTTAGGAGTGAATTAGACCTGCTTTAGTGAGTGCTTTAAGAGACTGCTTTTAGGATGTGAAATTTAGACTGCTTTAGAACAGCTTTAGAGACTGCTTTAGAGTGCTTTAGAGTGAATTAGACTGCATTTAGGACTGCTTTAGGAGTGCTTCTATAGAGTGACTTTAGGACTGCTATTAGACTGCTTTAGAGTTGAATTTAGGACTGCTTTTAGAGTGAATTAGACGTGCCTTTAGACCTGCTTTAGACTGCTTTAGAGTGAATTAGACCTGCTTTAGACTGCCTTTAGAGTGAATTAGACTGCTTTAGAGACTGCTTTAAGAGTTGAATTAGAAACCACTTTAGGAGTGCTTTTAGGGTGCTTTCTTAGAGAGAGTGAAATTAGGCTGCTTTAGAGTGCTTTAGAATACTGCTTTAGAGTGAATTAGAACTGCTTTTAGGGACTGCTTTTAGACGTGCTTTTTCAGAGTGAATTAGGACTGCTTTTAGAGTTGCTTTAGGACTGACCTTGTAGAGTGAATTAGACTGCTTTTAGAACCTGCTTTTAGAACCTGCTTTAGGACTGCTATTAGGACTGTGCTTTAGAGTGAATTAGATTGCTTTAGGAATATCAGCTTTAGGACTGCGTTCTAGAGTTTATGAATTAGACTGCTTTAGACTGCTTTAGAGTGCTTTTAAGATTGAAATTAGATCTGGCTTTAGAGGACTGCCCTTTAGGAGGGCTTTTAGAGTGAATTTCTCGCTAACGAGAGCTGCCTTAGAGATAGTGAATTAGACTGCTCTTAAGAGTGAATTTAGCGTGCTTTAGAAACTGCTTTAGTTTAGAGAAACTGAGATAAAAAAAAGGGAAAAAAAAAAAAAAAGAATAAAAAAGTAACTGCTTTAGAGTGAATTAGAACTGCTCTTAGACTGCTGTTAGAGAGTGAATTAGACACTGCTTTAGACTGCTTATAGAGTGAAATTAGACCGCTTTAGAGTGCTTTAGAGGTGCTTTAGAGTGAATTAGACTGCTTTAGAGTGCTTTAGGGCTGAGCTTTAGAGTGAATTAAGGCACTGGCTTTTAGACTGCTTTTATGACTGCTTTTAGACTGCTTCTAGGACTGCTCTTTAGACTGCTTTAGAGTGAATTAGGACTGCATTTAGACTGCTTTAGGACTGCTTTAGAGTGAATTAGACTGCTTTAGGACTGCTCTTAGAGTGCTTTAGAGTGAATTAGACTGCTTTAAGGACTGCTTTAGAAGTGCTTTAGAGTGAAATTAAGACTGTCTTTAGAAAGACTGCTTTAGAGTGAATTAGACTGAGCTTTTAGAGTGGAATTAGCGTTGCTTAAGACTGCTGTTGGGACTGCTTTCATTAGAGTGAATTAGACTGCTTTCGACTGCTTTAGAGTGAATGAAGACTGCTTTAAGACTCAGCTTTAGGAGTGAATTGAGACCGCTTTAGAACGTGCTTTAGGGTGCTTTAGAGTGACATTAGACGGCTCTATATAAGACTTGCTTTAGAGTGAATTATGACTGCTTTAAGACTGCTTTAGAAGTGAATTACACTGCTTTAGGGATGCTTTTAGACTGCTTTAGGAGTGAATTAGACTATGCTTTAGAGTTTTTTGGCTTTTTTTTAAGACTGCTTTAGAGTGAATATAGGAACTGCTTTAGACTGCTTTTAGGATCTGCTTTAGAGTGAATTAGACCTGCTTTTAGAGCTTTTAGACTGCTTTAGAGTGCTTTAGGAGTGAATTAGGGACTGCTTTAGACTGCTTTAGAGTGAATTAGACTGCTTTTAGTAGCGAATTAGCGTGCATTTAGACTTGCTTTGAGATGTGAATTAGACCTGCTTTATAGACTGCTTCTTAGAGTGAATTAGACTGCTTTAGACTGCGTTTTTTAGGAGTGAACTTAGAACCGCTTTAGATTGCCGTTAAGGGTGCTTGTTGAGTGCTTTTACGACGTTGCTTTAGTACCTGCTTTAAGAGTTAATTAGACTGCTTTTAGACTGCTTTTTGTAGAGTGAATTTAGAGTGCCTTTTAAGACCTGCTTTAGACTGTTTGTAGAGTGAATTAGAGTGCGTTTAGTCTGCTTGTTAGGAGTGCTTTAGGGGTGCTTGTTAGAGGTGAATTAGAAAGTACTGCTTTAAACCTGCTTTAGAGTGCTTTAGAGTGAATTAGACTGCGTGGCTCCTCGACGTTAGGGGGATGGTTAAAGCGTGGCTTTAGACTGGCGGCGTGTGGGCCGAGCGGGGGTCGAAAGGGGACAGGGGGGCGGGGGGAAATATCGAGGAGTCAGGATGAAGGGGTGGCAGGGGGGGAGGGGTGATAGGGGCGGGGGGGAGGGGTCACGGGGGTTACGGTCCGCGTGGCAGACGGGGGAGCGGGAGGGGCATGGGGGAGAGTAAGGGTGGAGACGGTGTGGAGGGGCAGGGGAGGGGGGAGGAGGCGGGGGGGCGGGGAAGGGGGGGGGAGAATAGGGTAGGGGAGGGGCAGGGGGAGGGCGGCGAGGGTTGGGAGGCCAGGTCTAGACCGGGGGGGGAGATGGCGGGTGGGACATGGGGGGGACGCCCGGGGGGGCGGGTGCGTGTGGTGGACGGGGTGGGCGGCGGGGGGGAGTGCGGACTGCTAGTGTCCGGGTCTTTTGTGGTGCGTCTGGTTCTTGGTCATGCCTTCCTCCAGTTCCTTTTCTCTCTTTTCTTTATCTCGTTTTTGATCTGGCTTTTTATCTTCGTTTTTTTTTTATATTTTTTTCTTTTTTTTAGGTTTTTTGTTATTTATGTTCTCTCTCTGTCTTTCTTGTCTTTTATTTTCTTCCCTTTCTCTTTAGACATGCTTTAGAGTGAATTAGACCGCTTTAGAGTTCTTTAGAGTGCTTAGAGTGAATTAGCTGTGCTTTTAGATCTGCTTGTAGTTTAGAGTGAATATTAGACTGCTTTAGGTTTAGACTGCTTTAGCAGTGAATTAGACCTGCTTTAGAGTGCTTTAGGACTGCTTTAGAGTGATATAGACTGCATAGACTGCTTTAAGGACTGCTTATAGAACCTGCTTTAGACTGCTTTAGAGTGAATTAAGAGTGCCTTAGGGAACTGCATTTAGAGTGCTTTAGACTGCTTTCCAGACTGCTTTAGACGTGAAGTAGCACTGCCTTTATAGTGAATTAGACCTGCTTTTTAAGAAGTGCTTTAGAGGACTGCTTGTAGAGTGAATTAGACTGCTTTAGGACTGCTTTAAGAGTGAAATTAGACTGCTTTAGAGCTGCACTTTAAGAGTGAATTAGACCGCTTTAGACAGTGCTTTAGGGGCTCTTTAGATGTGAATTAGCGTGCTTTAGACTGCTTGTAGAGTGAATTAGGACTGGATTTAGAACTGCTTTAGAGTGAATTAGACTGCTTTAGAGTGGCTTTAGACTGCCTTTAGAGTGAATTTAGACTGCTTTGTAGGGACTGCTTTAGACTGCTTTATGTCTGCTTTTATAGGACTGCTTTAGAGTGAATTAGACTGCTTTAGTACTGCCTATTAGAGTGCTTTAGAGTGAAATTAGACTGCTTTAGACTGCTTTAGAGTGAATTAGACTGCTTTTTTTAGGAGTGAAATTAGCGTGCTTTAGACTGCTTTAGGACTGCTTTAGAGTGGATATGTAGACTGTCTTTAGGACTGCTTTAGAGTGAAATTAGACTGCTTTAGACTTGCTTTAGAGTGAATTAAGACCGCTTTAGGAGTTGCTTTAGGGTGCTTTTAGAGTGGAATTAGACTGCTTTAGAGTGCTGCGTTAGACTGCTTTAGAGTGAATTACACTGCTTTAGACTGCTTTAGACTGCTTTAGACTGCTTTAGACTGGCTTTAGACTGCTTTAAGGGACTGCTTTAAGAGTGAAATTTAGAACTGCTTTAGAACTGCTTTATGACTGCTTTACGAGTGAATTTTAGGGGACTATGCCTTATTTAGACTGCTTTTAGAGGTGCTTTAGAGTGAATTAGACTGCTTTAGAACCTGCTTTAAGAGGTGGAATTAGACTGCTTTAGGATCTGCTTTAGAGATGAATCTAGAAAAACCCCGGCTTTTAGAGATGCTTTAGGGTGCTTTCTTTTTAGGAGTGAATTAGACGTTGCTTTAGAGAACCTGCTTGAGAGTGAATTTAGACTGCTTTTAGACTGCGTTAGACGTGGAATTGGCATCTGCTTTAGAGTGCTTTAGACTGCTTTAGAGTGAAATTAGACTGCTTGTAGAGTTGCTTAGACTGCTTTAGAGTGAATTAGACTGCTTTAGACTGCTTTAGACTGCTTTAGAGTGAATTAGACTGCTTTAGACTGCTTTAGAGTGCTTTAGAGTGATTTAGACTGCTTTAGACTGCTTTAGAGTGCTTTAGAGTGAATTAGACTGCTTTAGACTGCTTTAGAGTGAATTAGACTGCTTTAGAGTGAATTAGCGTGCTTTAGACTGCTTTAGACTGCTTTAGAGTGAATTAGACTGCTTTAGACTGCTTTAGAGTGAATTAGACTGCCTTAGACTGCTTTAGAGTGAATTAGACCGCTTTAGAGTGCTTTAGGGTGCTTTAGAGTGAATTAGGCTGCTTTAGACTGCTTTAGACTGCTTTAGAGTGAATTAGACTGCTTTAGACTGCTTTAGACTGATTTTGAGTGAATTAGACTGCTTTAGAGACTGCTTGTGAATTAGACTGCCTTAGAGTGCTTTAGACTGCCTTTAGACTGCTTTAGACTGCTTTAGAGTGAATTAGACTGCTTTAGACTGCTTTAGACTGCTTTAGAGTGAATTAGACTGCTTTAGACTGCTTTAGACTGATTTAGAGTGAATTAGACTGCTTTAGACTGCTTTAGAGTGCCTTAGAGTGAATTAGACTGCTTTAGACTGCTTTAGAGTGAATTAAGACTGCTTTAGAGTGCTTTAGACTGCTTGCTTTAGAGTGAATAGGCTTGCTTTAGACTGCTTTAGACTGCTTTAGACTGCTTTAGACTGCATTAGACTGCTTTAGAGTGAATTAGACTGCTTTAGACTGCTTTAGACTGCTTTAGAGTGAATTAGACTGCTTTAGACTGCTTTAGAGTGCTTTAGAGTGAATTAGACTGCTTTAGACTGCTTTAGAGTGCTTTAGAGTGCATTAGACTGCTTTAGAGTGAATTAGACTGCTTTAGAGTGAATTAGCGTGCTTTAGACTGCTTTAGAGTGAATTAGACTGCTTTAGACTGCTTTAGAGTGAATTAGACTGCTTTAGACTGCTTTAGACTGCTTTAGACCGCTTTAGACTGCTTTAGAGTGAATTAGACTGCTTTAGACTGCTTTAGACTGCTTTAGACTGCTTTAGAGTGAATTAGACTGCTTTAGACTGCTTTAGACTGCTTTAGAGTGAATTAGACTGCTTTAGACTGCTTTAGAGTGAATTAGACTGCTTTAGAGTGAATTAGCCTGCTTTAGACTGCTTTAGACTGCTTTAGAGTGAATTAGACTGCTTTAGACTGCTTTAGAGTGAATTAGACCGCTTTAGAGTGCTTTAGTGCATTAGGGTGGTGCAGCGTGCTTTAGACTGCTTTAGAGTGAATTAGACTGCTTTAGACTGCTTTAGAGTGAATTAGACAGCTTTAGACTGCTTTAGACTGCTTTAGAGTGAATTACACTGCTTTAGACTCCTTGCTTTAGACTGCTTTAGAGTGAATTAGACTGCTTTAGACTCCTGATTTAGGACTGCTTTAGACTGCTTTAGACTGCTTTAGAGTGAATTAGACTGCTTTAGACTGCTTTAGACTGCTTTAGAGTGAATTAGACTGCTTTAGACTGCTTTAGAGTGAATTAGACCGCTTTAGAGTGCTTTAAGGTGCTTTAGAGTGAATTAGCGTGCTTTAGACTGCTTTAGAGTGAATTAGACTGCTTTAGACTGCTTTAGAGTGCTTTAGACTACTTTAGAGTGCTTTAGACTGCTTTAGAGTGAATTAGACTGCTTTAGACTGCTTTAGACTGCTTTAGAGTGAATTAGACTGCTTTAGAGTGAATTAGCGTGCTTTAGAATGCTTTAGACTGCTTTAGAGTGAATTAGACTGCTTTCGACTGCTTTAGAGTGAATTAGACTGCTTTAGACTGCTTTAGAGTGAATTAGACCGCTTTAGAGTGCTTTAGGGTGATTTAGAGTGAATTAGCGTGCTTTAGACTGCTTTAGAGTGAATTAGACTGCTTTAGACTGCTTTAGACTGCTTTAGACTGCTTTAGAGTGAATTAGACTGCTTTAGACTGCTTTAGAGTGCTTTAGAGTGAATTAGACTGCTTTAGACTGCTTTAGAGTGAATTAGACTGCTTTAGAGTGAATTAGATTGCTTTAGACTGCTTTAGAGTGAATTAGACCGCTTTAGAGTGCTTTAAGGTGCTTTAGAGTGAATTAGCGTGCTTTAGACTGCTTTAGAGTGAATTAGACTGCTTTAGACTGCTTTAGAGTGAATTAGACTGCTTTAGAGTGCTTTAGACTGCTTTAGAGTGAATTAGACTGCTTTAGAGTGCTTTAGACTGCTTTAGAGTGAATTAGACTGCTTTAGACTGCTTTAGAGTGCTTTAGAGTGCTTTAGAGTGAATTAGACTGCTTTAGACTGCTTTAGAGTGAATTAGACTGCTTTAGAGTGAATTAGCGTGCTTTAGACTGCTTTAGAGTGAATTAGATTGCTTTAGACTGCTTTAGAGTGAATTAGACCGCTTTAGAGTGCTTTAGGGTGCTTTAGAGTGAATTAGCGTGCTTTAGACTGCTTTAGAGTGAATTAGACTGCTTTAGACTGCTTTAGAGTGAATTAGACTGCTTTAGAGTGCTTTAGACTGCTTTAGAGTGAATTAGACTGCTTTAGAGTGCTTTAGACTGCTTTAGAGTGAATTAGACTGCTTTAGACTGCTTTAGAGTGCTTTAGAGTGAATTAGCGTGCTTTAGACTGCTTTAGAGTGAATTAGACTGCTTTAGACTGCTTTAGAGTGAATTAGACTGCTTTAGACTGCTTTAGAGTGAATTAGACCGCTTTAGAGTGCTTTAGGGTGCTTTAGAGTGAATTAGCGTGCTTTAGACTGCTTTAGAGTGAATTAGACTGCTTTAGACTGCTTTAGAGTGAATTAGACTGCTTTAGAGTGCTTTAGACTGCTTTAGAGTGAATTAGACTGGTTTAGACTGCTTTAGACTGCTTTAGAGTGAATTAGACCGCTTTAGAGTGCTTTAGGGTGCTTTAGAGTGAATTAGCGTGCTTTAGACTGCTTTAGAGTGCTTTAGACTACTTTAGAGTGCTTTAGACTGCTTTAGAGTGAATTAGACTGCTTTAGACTGCTTTAGACTGCTTTAGAGTGAATTAGACTGCTTTAGAGTGAATTAGCGTGCTTTAGACTGCTTTAGAGTGAATTAGCGTGCTTTAGACTGCTTTAGAGTGAATTAGATTGCTTTAGACTGCTTTAGAGTGAATTAGACCGCTTTAGAGTGCTTTAGGGTGCTTTAGAGTGAATTAGCGTGCTTTAGACTGCTTTAGAGTGAATTAGACTGCTTTAGACTGCTTTAGAGTGAATTAGACTGCTTTAGAGTGCTTTAGACTGCTTTAGAGTGAATTAGACTGCTTTAGAGTGCTTTAGACTGCTTTAGAGTGAATTAGACTGCTTTAGACTGCTTTAGAGTGCTTTAGAGTGAATTAGACTGCTTTAGAGTGCTTTAGAGTGCTTTAGAGTGAATTAGACTGCTTTAGACTGCTTTAGAGTGAATTAGACTGCTTTAGATTGAATTAGGGTGCTTTAGACTTCTTTAGAGTGAATTAGACTGCTTTAGACTGCTTTAGAGTGAATTAGACTGCTTTAGACTGCTTTAGAGTGAATTAGACCGCTTTAGAGTGCTTTAGGGTGCTTTAGAGTGAATTAGCGTGCTTTAGACTGCTTTAGAGTGAATTAGACTGCTTTAGACTGCTTTAGAGTGAATTAGACTGCTTTAGAGTGCTTTAGACTGCTTTAGGGTGAATTAGACTGGTTTAGACTGCTTTAGACTGCTTTAGAGTGAATTAGACTGCTTTAGACTGCTTTAGAGTGAATTAGACCGCTTTAGAGTGCTTTAGGGTGCTTTAGAGTGAATTAGCGTGCTTTAGACTGCTTTAGAGTGCTTTAGACTACTTTAGAGTGCTTTAGACTGCTTTAGAGTGAATTAGACTGCTTTAGACTGCTTTAGACTGCTTTAGAGTGAATTAGACTGCTTTAGAGTGAATTAGCGTGCTTTAGACTGCTTTAGACTGCTTTAGAGTGAATTAGACTGCTTTCGACTGCTTTAGAGTGAATTAGACTGCTTTAGACTGCTTTAGAGTGAATTAGACCGCTTTAGAGTGCTTTAGGGTGATTTAGAGTGAATTAGCGTGCTTTAGACTGCTTTAGAGGTAATTAGACTGCTTTAGAGTGCTTTAGACTGCTTTAGAGTGAATTAGACTTCTTTAGACTGCTTTAGACTGCTTTAGACTGCTTTAGACTGCTTTAGAGTGAATTAGACTGCTTTAGACTGCTTTAGAGTGCTTTAGAGTGAATTAGACTGCTTTAGACTGCTTTAGAGTGCTTTAGAGTGAATTAGACTGCTTTAGACTGCTTTAGAGTGAATTAGACTGCTTTAGAGTGAATTAGCGTGCTTTAGACTGCTTTAGAGTGAATTAGACTGCTTTAGACTGCCTTAGAGTGAATTAGACCGCTTTAGAGTGCTTTAGGGTGCTTTAGAGTGAATTAGCGTGCTTTAGACTGCTTTAGAGTGAATTAGACTGCTTTAGACTGCTTTAGAGTGAATTAGACTGCTTTAGAGTGCTTTAGACTGCTTTAGAGTGAATTAGACTGCTTTAGAGTGCTTTAGACTGCTTTAGAGTGAATTAGACTGCTTTAGAAAGCTTTAGAGTGCTTTAGAGTGAATTAGACTGCTTTAGAGTGCTTTAGAGTGAATTAGACTGCTTTAGACTGCTTTAGAGTGAATTAGACTGCTTTAGATTGAATTAGCGTGCTTTAGACTGCTTTAGAGTGAATTAGACTGCTTTAGACTGCTTTAGAGTGAATTAGACTGCTTTAGGGTGCTTTAGAGTGAATTAGCCTGCTTTAGACTGCTTTAGAGTGAATTAGACTGCTTTAGACTGCTTTAGAGTGAATTAGACTGCTTTAGAGTGCTTTAGACTGCTTTAGAGTGAATTAGACTGGTTTAGAGTGCTTTAGACTGCTTTAGAGTGAATTAGACTGCTTTAGACTGCTTTAGAGTGAATTAGACTGCTTTAGACTGCTTTAGAGTGCTTTAGAGTGAATTAGACTGCTTTAGAGTGAATTAGACTGCTTTAGACTGCTTTAGAGTGAATTAGACTGCTTTAGAGTGCTTTAGACTGCTTTAGAGTGAATTAGACTGCTTTAGACTGCTTTAGACTGCTTTAGACTGCTTTAGACTGCTTTAGACTGCTTTAGAGTGAATTAGAGTGCTTTAGACTGCTTTAGAGTGCTTTAGACTGCTTCAGACTGCTTTAGAGTGAATTAGACTGCTTTATAGTGAATTAGACTGCTTTAGAGTGCTTTAGACTGCTTTAGAGTAAATTAGACTGCTTTAGACTGCTTTAGAGTGAATTAGACTGCTTTAGACTGCTTTAGAGTGAATTAGACCGCTTTAGAGTGCTTTAGGGTGCTTTAGAGTGAATTAGCGTGCTTTAGACTGCTTTAGAGTGAATTAGACTGCTTTAGACTGCTTTAGAGTGAATTAGACTGCTTTAGAGTGCTTTAGACTGCTTTAGAGTGAATTAGACTGCTTTAGACTGCTTTAGACTGCTTTAGACTGCTTTAGACTGCTTTAGAGTGAATTAGACTGCTTTAGACTGCTTTAGAGTGCTTTAGAGTGAATTAGACTGCTTTAGACTGCTTTAGAGTGAATTAGACTGCTTTAGAGTGAATTAGCGTGCTTTAGACTGCTTTAGACTGCTTTAGAGTGAATTAGACTGCTTTAGACTGCTTTAGAGTGAATTAGACTGCTTTAGACTGCTTTAGAGTGAATTAGACCGCTTTAGAGTGCTTTAGGGTGCTTTAGAATGAATTAGACTGCTTTAGAGTGCTTTAGACTGATTTAGAGTGAATTAGACTGCTTTAGACTGCTTTAGACTGCTTTAGACTGCTTTAGACTGCTTTAGACTGCTTTAGAGTGAATTAGACTGCCTTAGACTGCTTTAGACTGCTTTAGAGTGAATTAGACTGCTTTAGACTGCTTTAGAGTGCTTTAGAGTGAATTAGACTGCTTTAGACTGCTTTAGAGTGAATTAGACTGCTTTAGACTGCTTTAGAGTGAATTAGACCGCTTTAGAGTGCTTTAGGGTGCTTTAGAGTGAATTAGCGTGCTTTAGACTGCTTTAGAGTGAATTAGACTGCTTTAGACTGCTTTAGAGTGAATTGCACTGCTTTAGAGTGCTTTAGACTGCTTTAGAGTGAATTAGACTGCTTTAGAGTGCTTTAGAGTGAATTAGACTGCTTTAGAGTGAATTAGACTGCTTTAGACTGCTTTAGACTGCTTTAGAGTGAATTAGACTGCTTTAGACTGCTTTAGAGTGCTTTAGAGTGAATTAGACTGCTTTAGACTGCTTTAGAGTGCTTTAGAGTGAATTAGACTGCTTTAGACTGCTTTGGAGTGAATTAGACTGCTTTAGAGTGAATTAGCGTGCTTTAGACTGCTTTAGACTGCTTTAGAGTGAATTAGACTGCTTTAGACTGCTTTAGAGTGAATTAGACTGCTTTAGACTGCTTTAGAGTGAATTAGACCGCTTTAGAGTGCTTTAGGGTGCTTTAGAGTGAATTAGCGTGCTTTAGACTGCTTTAGAGTGAATTAGACTGCTTTAGGACTGCTTTAGAGTGAATTGCACTGCTTTAGAGTGCATTAGAATGCTTTAGAGTGAATTAGACTGCTTTAGAGTGCTTTAGGGACTGCTTTAGAGTGAATTAGACTGCTTTAGACTGCTTTAGACTGCTTTAGAGTGAATTAGACTGCTTTAGACTGCTTTAGAGTGCTTTAGAGTGAATTAGACTGCTTTAGACTGCTTTAGAGTGCTTTAGAGTGAATTAG
The DNA here is from genome assembly GCA_035771165.1 of Paragorgia papillata. NCBI lineage: Eukaryota > Metazoa > Cnidaria > Anthozoa > Scleralcyonacea > Coralliidae > Paragorgia > Paragorgia papillata. Next base: position 21,721 of record JAWNZC010000293.1, read on the forward strand.
ACTGCTTTAGACTGCTTTAGAGTGAATTAGACTGCTTTAGAGTGAATTAGCGTGCTTTAGACCTGCTTTTAGACTGCTTTAGAGTGAATTAGGACTGCTTTAGACTGCTTTAGAGTGAATTAGACTGCTTTAGACTGCTTTAGAGTGAATTAGACCGCTTTAGAGTGCTTTAGGGTGCTTTAGAGTGAATTAGCGTGCTTTAGACTGCTTTAGAGTGAATTAGACTGCTTTAGACTGCTTTAGAGTGAATTGCACTGCTTTAGAGTGCTTTAGACTGCTTTAGAGTGAATTAGACTGCTTTAGAGTGCTTTAGACTGCTTTAGAGTGAATTAGACTGCTTTAGACTGCTTTAGACTGCTTTAGAGTGAATTAGACTGCTTTAGACTGCTTTAGAGTGCTTTAGAGTGAATTAGACTGCTTTAGACTGCTTTAGAGTGCTTTAGAGTGAATTAGACTGCTTTAGACTGCTTTGGAGTGAATTAGACTGCTTTAGAGTGAATTAGCGTGCTTTAGACTGCTTTAGACTGCTTTAGAGTGAATTAGACTGCTTTAGACTGCTTTAGAGTGAATTAGACTGCTTTAGACTGCTTTAGAGTGAATTAGACTGCTTTAGACTGCTTTAGAGTGAATTAGACCGCTTTAGAGTGCTTTAGGGTGCTTTAGAGTGAATTAGACTGCTTTAGACTGCTTTAGAGTGAATTAGACTGCTTTAGAGTGCTTTAGAGTGAATTAGACTGCTTTAGAGTGCTTTAGAGTGAATTAGACTGCTTTAGACTGCTTTAGAGTGAATTAGACTGCTTTAGATTGAATTAGCGTGCTTTAGACTGCTTTAGAGTGAATTAGACTGCTTTAGACTGCTTTAGAGTGAATTAGACTGCTTTAGACTGCTTTAGAGTGAATTAGACCGCTTTAGAGTGCTTTAGGGTGCTTTAGAGTGAATTAGCGTGCTTTAGACTGCTTTAGAGTGAATTAGACTGCTTTAGACTGCTTTAGAGTGAATTAGACTGCTTTAGCGTGCTTTAGACTGCTTTAGAGTGAATTAGACTGCTTTAGACTGCTTTAGAGTGAATTAGACTGCTTTAGACTGCTTTAGAGTGCTTTAGAGTGAATTAGACTGCTTTAGAGTGAATTAGACTGCTTTAGACTGCTTTAGAGTGAATTAGACTGCTTTAGAGTGCTTTAGACTGCTTTAGAGTGAATTAGACTGCTTTAGACTGCTTTAGACTGCTTTAGACTGCTTTAGACTGCTTTAGAGTGAATTAGAGTGCTTTAGACTGCTTTAGAGTGCTTTAGACTGCTTCAGACTGCTTTAGAGTGAATTAGACTGCTTTATAGTGAATTAGACTGCTTTAGAGTGAATTAGACTGCTTTAGACTGCTTTAGAGTGAATTAGACTGCTTTAGACTGCTTTAGAGTGAATTAGACCGCTTTAGAGTGCTTTAGGGTGCTTTAGAGTGAATTAGCGTGCTTTAGACTGCTTTAGAGTGAATTAGACTGCTTTAGACTGCTTTAGAGTGAATTAGACTGCTTTAGAGTGCTTTAGACTGCTTTAGAGTGAATTAGACTGCTTTAGACTGCTTTAGACTGCTTTAGACTGCTTTAGACTGCTTTAGAGTGAATTAGACTGCTTTAGACTGCTTTAGACTGCTTTAGAGTGAATTAGACTGCTTTAGACTGCTTTAGAGTGCTTTAGAGTGAATTAGACTGCTTTAGACTGCTTTAGACTGCTTTAGAGTGAATTAGACTGCTTTAGACTGCTTTAGAGTGAATTAGACTGCTTTAGAGTGAATTAGCGTGCTTTAGACTGCTTTAGACTGCTTTAGAGTGAATTAGACTGCTTTAGACTGCTTTAGAGTGAATTAGACTGCTTTAGACTGCTTTAGAGTGAATTAGACCGCTTTAGAGTGCTTTAGGGTGCTTTAGAATGAATTAGACTGCTTTAGAGTGCTTTAGACTGATTTAGAGTGAATTAGACTGCTTTAGACTGCTTTAGACTGCTTTAGACTGCTTTAGACTGCTTTAGAGTGAATTAGACTGCCTTAGACTGCTTTAGACTGCTTTAGAGTGAATTAGACTGCTTTAGACTGCTTTAGAGTGCTTTAGAGTGAATTAGACTGCTTTAGACTGCTTTAGAGTGAATTAGACTGCTTTAGACTGCTTTAGAGTGAATTAGACCGCTTTAGAGTGCTTTAGGGTGCTTTAGAGTGAATTAGCGTGCTTTAGACTGCTTTAGAGTGAATTAGACTGCTTTAGACTGCTTTAGAGTGAATTGCACTGCTTTAGAGTGCTTTAGACTGCTTTAGAGTGAATTAGACTGCTTTAGAGTGCTTTAGACTGCTTTAGAGTGAATTAGACTGCTTTAGACTGCTTTAGACTGCTTTAGAGTGAATTAGACTGCTTTAGACTGCTTTAGAGTGCTTTAGAGTGAATTAGACTGCTTTAGACTGCTTTAGAGTGCTTTAGAGTGAATTAGACTGCTTTAGACTGCTTTGGAGTGAATTAGACTGCTTTAGAGTGAATTAGCGTGCTTTAGACTGCTTTAGACTGCTTTAGAGTGAATTAGACTGCTTTAGACTGCTTTAGAGTGAATTAGACTGCTTTAGACTGCTTTAGAGTGAATTAGACTGCTTTAGACTGCTTTAGAGTGAATTAGACCGCTTTAGAGTGCTTTAGGGTGCTTTAGAGTGAATTAGCGTGCTTTAGACTGCTTTAGAGTGAATTAGACTGCTTTAGACTGCTTTAGAGTGAATTGCACTGCTTTAGAGTGCTTTAGACTGCTTTAGAGTGAATTAGACTGCTTTAGAGTGCTTTAGACTGCTTTAGAGTGAATTAGACTGCTTTAGACTGCTTTAGACTGCTTTAGAGTGAATTAGACTGCTTTAGACTGCTTTAGAGTGCTTTAGAGTGAATTAGACTGCTTTAGACTGCTTTAGAGTGCTTTAGAGTGAATTAGACTGCTTTAGACTGCTTTAGAGTGAATTAGACTGCTTTAGAGTGAATTAGCGTGCTTTAGACTGGCTTTAGACTGCTTTTAGAGTGAATTAGACTGCTTTAGACTGCTTTAGAGTGAATTAGACTGCTTTAGACCGCTTTAGAGTGAATTAGACCGCTTTAGAGTGCTTTAGGGTGCTTTAGAGTGAATTAGCGTGCTTTAGACTGCTTTAGAGTGAATTAGACTGCTTTAGACTGCTTTAGAGTGAATTACACTGCTTTAGAGTGCTTTAGACTGCTTTAGAGTGAATTAGGACTGCTTTAGAGTGCTTTAGACTGCTTTAGAGTGGAATTAGACTGCTTTAGACTGCTTTAGACTGCTTTAGAGTGAATTAGACTGCTTTAGACTGCTTTAGAGTGCTTTAGAGTGAATTAGACTGCTTTAGACTGCTTTAGAGTGCTTTAGAGTGAATTAGACTGCTTTAGACTGCTTTGGAGTGAATTAGACTGCTTTAGAGTGAATTAGCGTGCTTTAGACTGCTTTAGACTGCTTTAGAGTGAATTAGACTGCTTTAGACTGCTTTAGAGTGAATTAGACTGCTTTAGACTGCTTTAGAGTGAATTAGACTGCTTTAGACTGCTTTAGAGTGAATTAGACCGCTTTAGAGTGCTTTAGGGTGCTTTAGAGTGAATTAGCGTGCTTTAGACTGCTTTAGGTTTGAATTAGACTGCTTTAGACTGCTTTAGAGTGAATTGCACTGCTTTAGAGTGCTTTAGACTGCTTTAGAGTGAATTAGACTGCTTTAGAGTGCTTTAGACTGCTTTAGAGTGAATTAGACTGCTTTAGACTGCTTTAGACTGCTTTAGAGTGAATTAGACTGCTTTAGACTGCTTTAGAGTGCTTTAGAGTGAATTAGACTGCTTTAGACTGCTTTAGAGTGCTTTAGAGTGAATTAGACTGCTTTAGACTGCTTTAGAGTGAATTAGACTGCTTTAGACTGCTTTAGAGTGAATTAGACTGCTTTAGACTGCTTTAGAGTGAATTAGACCACTTTAGAGTGCTTTAGGGTGCTTTAGAGTGAATTAGGCTGCTTTAGAGTGCTTTAGACTGCTTTAGAGTGAATTAGACTGCTTTAGACTGCTTTAGACTGCTTTAGAGTGAATTAGACTGCTTTAGAGTGCTTTAGACTGCTTTAGAGTGAATTAGACTGCTTTAGACTGCTTTAGACTGCTTTAGACTGCATTAGACTGCTTTAGAGTGAATTAGACTGCTTTAGACTGCTTTAGACTGCTTTAGAGTGAATTAGACTGCTTTAGACTGCTTTAGAGTGCTTTAGAGTGAATTAGACTGCTTTAGACTGCTTTAGAGTGCTTTAGAGTGAATTAGACTGCTTTAGAGTGAATTAGACTGCTTTAGAGTGAATTAGCGTGCTTTAGACTGCTTTAGACTGCTTTAGAGTGAATTAGACTGCTTTAGACTGCTTTAGAGTGAATTAGACTGCTTTAGACTGCTTTAGAGTGAATTAGACCGCTTTAGAGTGCTTTAGGGTGCTTTAGAGTGAATTAGACTGCTTTAGAGTGCTTTAGACTGCTTTAGAGTGAATTAGACTGCTTTAGACTGCTTTAGACTGCTTTAGACTGCTTTAGACTGCTTTAGACTGCTTTAGACTGCTTTAGACTGCTTTAGACTGCTTTAGAGTGAATTAGACTGCTTTAGACTGCTTTAGACTGCTTTAGACTGCTTTAGAGTGAATTAGACTGCTTTAGACTGCTTTAGAGTGCTTTAGAGTGAATTAGACTGCTTTAGACTGCTTTAGAGTGCTTTAGAGTGAATTAGACTGCTTTAGACTGCTTTAGAGTGAATTAGACTGCTTTAGAGTGAATTAGCGTGCTTTAGACTGCTTTGGACTGCTTTAGAGTGAATTAGACTGCTTTAGACTGCTTTAGAGTGAATTAGACTGCTTTAGACTGCTTTAGAGTGAATTAGACCGCTTTAGAGTGCTTTAGGGTGCTTTAGAGTGAATTAGCGTGCTTTAGACTGCTTTAGAGTGAATTAGACTGCTTTAGACTGCTTTAGAGTGAATTACACTGCTTTAGAGTGCTTTAGACTGCTTTAGAGTGAATTAGACTGCTTTAGAGTGCTTTAGACTGCTTTAGAGTGAATTAGACTGCTTTAGACTGCTTTAGACTGCTTTAGAGTGAATTAGACTGCTTTAGACTGCTTTAGAGTGCTTTAGAGTGAATTAGACTGCTTTAGACTGCTTTAGAGTGAATTAGACTGCTTTAGAGCGAATTAGCGTGCTTTAGACTGCTTTAGAGTGAATTAGACTGCTTTAGACTGCTTTAGAGTGAATTAGACTGCTTTAGACTGCTTTAGAGTGAATTAGACCGCTTTAGAGTGCTTTAGGGTGCTTTAGAGTGCATTAGCGTGCTTTAGACTGCTTTAGAGTGAATTAGACTGCTTTAGACTGCTTTAGAGTGAATTAGAGTGCTTTAGACTGCTTTAGACTGCTTTAGAGTGAATTAGAGTGCTTTAGACTGCTTTAGAGTGCTTTAGGGTGCTTTAGAGTGAATTAGACTGCTTTAGACTGCTTTAGAGTGCTTTAGAGTGAATTAGACTGCTTTAGGGTGAATTAGCGTGCTTTAGACTGCTTTAGACTGCTTTAGAGTGAATTAGACCGCTTTAGAGTGCTTTAGGGTGCTTTAGAGTGAATTAGCGTGCTTTAGACTGCTTTAGAGTGAATTAGACTGCTTTAGACTGCTTTAGAGTGAATTAGACTGCTTTAGAGTGCTTTAGACCGCTTTAGAGTGAATTAGACTGCTTTAGACTGCTTTAGACTGCTTTAGACTGCTTTAGACTGCTTTAGACTGCTTTAGACTGCTTTAGAGTGAATTAGAGTGCTTTAGACTGCTTTAGAGTGCTTTAGACTGCTTCAGACTGCTTTAGAGTGAATTAGACTGCTTTATAGTGAATTAGACTGCTTTAGAGTGCTTTAGACTGCTTTAGAGTGAATTAGACTGCTTTAGACTGCTTTAGAGTGAATTAGACTGCTTTAGACTGCTTTAGAGGTGAATTAGGACCGCTTTAGAGTGCTTTAGGGTGCTTTAGAGTGAATTAGCGTGCTTTAGACTGCTTTAGATGTGAATTAGACTGCTTTAGACTGCTTTAGAGTGAATTAGTACTGCTTTAGAGTGCTTTAGGACTGCTTTAGAGTGAATTAGACTGCTTTAGACTGCTTTAGACTGACTGCTTTAGACTGCTTTAGGACTGCTTTAGAGTGAATTAGACTGCTTTAGACTGCTTTAGAGCCTGCTTTAGAGTGAATTAGACTGCTTTAGACTGCTTTTAGAGTGGCTTTAGAGTGGAATTAGGACTGGCTTTAGACTGCTTTTAGAGTGAATTAGACTGCTTTTAGAGTGAATTAGCGTGCTTTAGACTGCTTTAGACTGCTTTAGAGTGAATTAGACTGCTTTACGGACTGCTATTAGAGTGAATTAGACTGCTTTAGACTGCTTTAGAGTGAATTTAGACCGCTTTTAGAGTGCCTTTAGGGTGCTTTAGAGTGAATTAGGACTGCTTTAGGAGTGCTTTAGACTGCTTTAGAGTGAATTACACTGCTTTAGACTGCTTTAGACTGCTTTAGACTGCTTTAGACTGCTTTAGACTGCTTTAGAGTGAATTAGACTGCTTTAGACTGCTTTAGACTGCTTTAGAGTGAATTAGACTGCTTTAGACTGCTTTAGAGTGCTTTAGAGTGAATTAGACTTGCTTTAGACTGCTTTAGAGTGGAATTAGACTGCTTTAGACTGCTTTAGAGTGAATTAGACCGCTTTAGGAGTGCTTTAGGGTGCTTTAGAGTGAATTAGCGTGCTTTAGACTGCTTGAGAGTGAATTAGACTGCTTTAGACTGCTTTAGAGTGAATTGCACTGCTTTAGAGTGCTTTAGACTGCTTTAGAGTGAATTAGACTGCTTTAGAGTGCTTTAGACTGCTTTAGAGTGAATTAGACTGCTTTAGACTGCTTTAGACTGCTTTAGAGTGAATTAGACTGCTTTAGACTGCTTTAGAGTGAATTAGACTGCTTTAGAGTGAATTAGCGTGCTTTAGACTGCTTTAGACTGCTTTAGAGTGAATTAGACTGCTTTAGACTGCTTTAGAGTGAATTAGACTGCTTTAGGGACTGCTTTAGAGTGAATTTAGACCGCTTTAGAGTGCTTTAGGGGTGCTTTAGGAGTGAATTAGGCTGCTTTAGAGTGCTTTAGACTGCTTTAGAGTGAATTAGACTGCTTTAGACTGCTTTAGACTGCTTTAGAGTGAATTAGACTGCTTTAGACTGCTTTAGACTGATTTAGAGTGAATTAGACTGCTTTAGACTGCTTTAGAGTGCCTTAGAGTGAATTAGACTGCTTTAGACTGCTTTAGAGTGAATTAGACTGCTTTAGAGTGCTTTAGACTGCTTTAGAGTGAATTAGACTGCTTTAGACTGCTTTAGACTGCTTTAGACTGCATTAGACTGCTTTAGAGTGAATTAGACTGCTTTAGACTGCTTTAGACGGCTTTAGAGTGAAATTAGACTGCTTTAGACTGCTTTAGAGTGCTTTAGAGTTGAATTAGACTGCTTTAGACTGCTTTAGAGTGCTTTAGAGTGAATTAGACTGCTTTAGAGAGTGAATTAGACTGCTTTAGAGTGGAATTAGCGTGCTTTAGACTGCTTTAGACTGCTTTAGAGTGAATTAGGACTGCTTTAGGACTGCTTTAGAGTGAATTAGACTGCTTTAGACTGCTTTAGAGTGAATTAGTACCGCTTTAGAGTGCTTTAGGGTGCTTTAGAGTGAATTAGACTGCTTTAGAGTGCTTTAGACTGCTTTAGAGTGAATTAGACTGCTTTAGACTGCTTTAGACTGCTTTAGACCGCTTTAGACTGCTTTAGAGTGAATTAGACTGCTTTAGACTGCTTTAGACTGCTTTAGACTGCTTTAGAGTGAATTAGACTGCTTTAGACTGCTTTAGAGTGCTTTAGAGTGAATTAGACTGCTTTAGACTGCTTTAGAGTGCTTTAGAGTGAATTAGACTGCTTTAGACTGCTTTAGAGTGAATTAGACTGCTTTAGAGTGAATTAGCGTGCTTTAGACTGCTTTAGACTGCTTTAGAGTGAATTAGACTGCTTTAGAGTGCTTTAGAGTGAATTAGACCGCTTTAGAGTGCTTTAGGGTGCTTTAGAGTGAATTAGCGTGCTTTAGACTGCTTTAGAGTGAATTAGACTGCTTTAGACTGCTTTAGAGTGAATTACACTGCTTTAGAGTGCTTTAGACTGCTTTAGAGTGAATTAGACTGTTTTAGAGTGCTTTAGACTGCTTTAGAGTGAATTAGACTGCTTTAGACTGCTTTAGACTGCTTTAGAGTGAATTAGACTGCTTTAGACTGCTTTAGAGTGCTTTAGAGTGAATTAGACTGCTTTAGACTGCTTTAGAGTCAATTAGACTGCTTTAGAGCGCTTTAGACTGCTTTAGAGTGAATTAGACTGCTTTAGACTGCTTTAGACTGCTTTAGAGTGAATTAGACTGCTTTTGAGTGAATTAGCGTGCTTTAGACTGCTTTAGACTGCTTTAGAGTGAATTAGACTGCTTTAGACTGCTTTAGAGTGAATTAGACTGCTTTAGAGTGAATTAGACTGCTTTAGAGTGAATTAGACTGCTTTAGAGTGAATTAGCGTGCTTTAGACTGCTTTAGACTGCTTTAGAGTGAATTAGACTGCTTTAGACTGCTTTAGAGTGCTTTAGAGTGAATTAGACTGCTTTAGACTGCTTTAGAGTCAATTAGACTGCTTTAGAGCGCTTTAGACTGCTTTAGAGTGAATTAGACTGCTTTAGACTGCTTTAGACTGCTTTAGAGTGAATTAGACTGCTTTAGAGTGAATTAGCGTGCTTTAGACTGCTTTAGACTGCTTTAGAGTGAATTAGACTGCTTTAGACTGCTTTAGAGTGAATTAGACTGCTTTAGAGTGAATTAGACTGCTTTAGAGTGAATTAGCGTGCTTTAGACTGCTTTAGACTGCTTTAGAGTGAATTAGACTGCTTTAGACTGCTTTAGAGTGAATTAGACTGCTTTAGAGTGAATTAGACTGCTTTAGAGTGAATTAGCGTGCTTTAGACTGCTTTAGAGTGAATTAGACTGCTTTAGACTGCTTTAGAGTGAATTAGACTGCTTTAGAGTGAATTAGACTGCTTTAGAGTGAATTAGACTGCTTTAGAGTGAATTAGCGTGCTTTAGACTGCTTTAGACTGCTTTAGAGTGAATTAGACTGCTTTAGACTGCTTTAGAGTGAATTAGACTGCTTTAGACTGCTTTAGAGTGAATTAGACCGCTTTAGAGTGCTTTAGGGTGCTTTAGAGTGAATTAGACTGCTTTAGAGTGCCTTAGGGTGCTTTAGAGTGAATTACACTGCTTTAGAGTGCTTTAGACTGCTTTAGAGTGAATTAGACTGCTTTAGAGTGCTTTAGACTGCTTTAGAGTGAATTAGACTGCTTTAGACTGCTTTAGACTGCTTTAGAGTGAATTAGACTGCTTTAGACTGCTTTAGAGTGCTTTAGAGTGAATTAGACTGCTTTAGAGTGAATTAGCGTGCTTTAGACAGCTTTAGACTGCTTTAGAGTGAATTAGACTGCTTTAGACTGCTTTAGAGTGAATTAGACTGCTTTAGAGCGCTTTAGACTGCTTTAGAGTGAATTAGACTGCTTTAGACTGCTTTAGACTGCTTTAGAGTGAATTAGCGCGCTTTAGACTGCTTTAGACTGCTTTAGAGTGAATTAGACTGCTTTAGACTGCTTTAGAGTGAATTAGACTGCTTTAGAGTGAATTAGACTGCTTTAGAGTGAATTAGCGTGCTTTAGACTGCTTTAGACTGCTTTAGAGTGAATTAGACTGCTTTAGACTGCTTTAGGATGAGCTTGACGTTGAATGATGTGAAATTATGTGAAATGACGTGTAATGATGTTGTACAATGTATCAAAATGTATAATGATGTCGAATGATGTATAATGATGTCGAATGATGTATAATGATGTATAATGATGTATAATGATGTATAATGATGTATAATGATGTGTAATGATGTCGACTGATATATAACAAGACGCCTGCTTAGGCTTAGGCGTTCACTCGGGCCACTGATACAGTAGCAATGCAGCTTGGCATAGCCTTATGCACTTACACTTCTTTCGCGTTCAAATCACGGCAAACGTGCCTTTATAAGAGTACATATGCACAGGAGCGGTATGTTTTTATAAAATATGAAGAAGGAAAAAACAAACTAAAAGTGAGGTAGTTTTTAGAATTTTGGTGGGCTTTTACGTCATTCACGATCTCTGTTCTCTTATAAATGCAAGAATGATGTTATAATGATGTCGAATGATGTGTAATGATGTATAATGAAGTATAATGATGTAGAATGATATAGAATGATATAGAAGATGTCGAATGGTGTATAATGATGTAGAATGATGTAGGAGATGTCGAATGATGTATAATGATGTATAATGATTGATAATGATGTATAATGATGTATGGGAATTTGCTGTCGGTCGGATAGCGACAAAGACTGTTTTCATGAAACTAATTACTTCGCAGCAGCTCTCCACGCAAATTCTCTGTCGAGTCAAACTCCGCTAGTTGGTTGATGTTGATATCCCTCTTTTTCAAGTTCCTCTTTATGGTGTCTTTATATCGGACGCGAGGACGGCCTCGTTTCCTTACTCCGTCGGAAAGTTGTGAATACAGGACCTTCTTTGGTAGTCGATCGGACTCCCATCCGGAGTATATGGCCTGTCCACCGTAAGTTCTTTCTGTATGAGCAGGTCCCTCCATAGAGGGTTACTCCAGCACGCTGTAGTACCTCGATGTTGGTGACTTTATCTTGCCATGAAATGTTCATGATCGCTCATAGGTGTCACATCATGAAGGCGTGGAGCTTTTTCACTTGGCTCCTGTACAATGTCCATGTTTCACCACCGTATAATAAAGTAGACAGAACGATTGCACTATAGATTTTACACTTGACCCTGGTTGACACATGATGGTTATTCCATAGTCGATTCCGTAACCTTCCGAAAACAGAGCTAGCCTTTGCCATCCGTTTCTGTTGTTCGGCGGTTAGTCGGCCATCCGTGGTGACTATACTTCAAAGATAGGTGAACTCTTGCACACAGAGAAGGTCTTTGCCATCTACTTTAACTGATGCATGGGTCAGATGTTGGGAATTGAGGAGCTTGGTCGGTATAGGACTTCTGTCTTCTTGATGTTTATCTTCAAACCAAATTTCTGATGCAGATGAGAAGGCATCAACGATTTTCTGGATATCCTCCATTGTGTGAGCCACGACGTGCGCTGTCATCAGAACAAAAGTTCCCTCACAAGTACCCTAGTGGTCTTAGTCTTGGCTTCGGAAGTGGGAGACGTTGAAGAGGTCTGCGTCCTGTCTGGATTGAATGTAGATTCCGTCCTCAAGATCACGAAAAGCTTTCAGTCATCAAAGCATGGCAGATAGGAAGATAGAGAAGAGTGTCGGTGCCAAGACGCATCCCAGCTTTACACCATTTGTAACGGCAAATTCTGGGATTTCCTCTGTGCAGTTGACTCGTGCCATCATTCCGATGTGTAGTGCCTCAATCATCTTGGTAAACGTTTCTGGGACATCCATACCTCCTGGAGTAGTTGCCATAGTCCACTCCTGCCAAACAGTGTCGAAGGCCTTTGTGAAGTCCACGAACACGATGTACAGTACTTTGTCCTGTTCTATACACTTTTCCTGCAGTTGCCTGAGGCAGAAGATCATGTCCGTTGTGCTCCTATTTGCTCGGAAACCACACTGTGTCTCTGGTAGTATCTCAGATGTTAAACTGTTCCTGTTAGTCGGTCGAGAAGAATCCTAGCAAAGGCTTTCCCTGCAATCGACAGAAGTGAAATTCCTCTGTAGTTTTCCACATTCCGTCCGGTCCCCTTTCTTAAAGATGGTAACAATGTTAGCATTCTTTCCATTCCTGTGGTACCTCTTCCTCCGTCCAGGCTCTAACAATCAGGCCGTGTAACCTGCTGATAAGCTCTGTTCCTCCATACTTCCAGATCTCATGCGGGGACTGTAATAGACTCTGGAGATAAGGATCATTTGAGTCGAACCAATCTTGGTGTTTCCGTTCAGCCTTTCCGATAGCATCTTTAGCGGTATTGTAAACCATCTGCCGAAACAGAGTGCACTCCTGGTTTAGTGTAGAATCTTCTGGTAGTTCCCATGCTTGCAGCATCTTGTCCATTTCCTGTTCTAGGTGTTCTCTACGGCTGATTGTAGTCAGTTTCTTTTTGTCTAGCTTGGCAGGCTTTGCAGCCCCTTGTCTCTTGTGCTTCTGGTGAATCTTGGATCTAAGAAGCTGATGGTCAGTCCAGCAGTTGGCTCCACGCATGATCCTGGTTTTTGCGGAAATCCATCTTGTCACTTTCTCTTGTGATGATATAGTCAATCATGTACCAGTTCTTGGAGCGGGGGTGCATCCATGTTGCCTTATGCACTGTTTTCTGCTTAAAGAGGGTGTTTGTCACGGTCAGTTCAAACTCGGAGCGCAAAGCTAAGAGGAGTTCACCATTCGAATTACAGTTGCCCATACTGTGCTTACCAATAACTTTGGGCCATTTCTCCCAGTCTGTTCCTATCCTGGCATTGAAGTCCCCCAAGAGTATCAGCTTCAAACTGTAGAAACACTGGACCAATGAGGGATGGCCCTTACTGGACCTCTAGGGGAGAAACAGTTATCTATTAACTGATAGAGCTATCCAGTATAAAATAAGATTAGTTTAGTTTAGTTTAGTTTAGTTTAGCTTGTCAGTCCAAGGGATGTTCTGTAGCACGGTAGTTAGTTGACTGTAGAAGGCTTCCTTGCTCTCATCTGAGTTGGTCATAGTTGGTGCATATACGCTAACTAACGTAGCGTTGCGTTGTTATTTCCTGCCAGGGGCAATCTCATAGTCATGATACGATCACTCACAGGCTTTGGCATCTCTGTCAACTTCGTCACTATCTCCTTCCTCAGGGCGAATCCGACTCCAGACTGCCTTCTTACACCAGCAGGCTTACCGCTCCAGAAGAATGTGTAGTCCATGTCCGTGAGACTAGCAGAATCAGAGAGCCGTATTTCGCAGAGAGCTGCGATGTCAATACAGTATCTTGTGCGTTCCATAGCTACTAGTACAGTTCGTCTTTCACGTCAATCAGTTATTTCTCTATCTAGGTCCTAATGTTCCACTGCGCTATTTGTAGGGGTCGATGGTGATGATAATGATGAGCTCCAAGCTCACTTGTCACTGTCAACGGAAGCTCTAATTGAACAGCGCGGTCCTTATTAACATATAATGAAGATAATGATAATTATAATGATGTATAATGATGTCGAATGATGATGTATAATATATATAATGATATATTTGATATATATATATAATGATGTATAATGATGTCGAATGATGTAGAATGATGTAGAATGATGGATAATGATGTATAATGATGTATAATGATGTAGAATGATGTATAATGATGTATAATGATGTCGAATGATGTAGAATGATATATAATGATGTAGAATGATATATAATGATGTCGAATGATGTCGAATGATGTCGAATGATGTCGAATGATGTCGAATGATGTATAATGATGTATAATGATGTATAATGATGTCGAATGATGTCGAATGATGTCGAATGATATATAATGATGTAGAATGATGTATAATGATGTCGAATGATGTCGAATGATGTATAATGATGTATAATGATGTCGAATGATGTCGAATGATGTCGAATGATGTCGAATGATGTCGAATGATGTCGAATGATGTCGAATGATGTAGAATGATGTAGAATGATGTAGAATGATGTATAATGATGTCGAATGATGTCGAATGATGTCGAATGATGTCGAATGATGTCGAATGATGTAGAATGATGTAGAATGATATATAATGATGTAGAATGATGTATAATGATGTCGAATGATGTCGAATGATGTCGAATGATGTATAATGATGTATAATGATGTAGAATGATGTCGAATGATGTCGAATGATATATAATGATGTAGAATGATGTATAATGATGTCGAATGATGTCGAATGATGTCGAATGATGTATAATGATGTATAATGATGTATAATGATGTCGAATGATGTCGAATGATGTCGAATGATGTCGAATGATGTCGAATGATGTCGAATGATGTCGAATGATGTCGAATGATGTCGAATGATGTCGAATGATGTAGAATGATGTATAATGATGTCGAATGATGTCGAATGATGTCGAATGATGTCGAATGATGTCGAATGATGTCGAATGATGTCGAATTATGTCGAATGATGTAGAATGATGTAGAATGATATCGAATGATATCGAATGATGTAGAATGATGTAGAATGATATCGAATGATGTAGAATGATGGCTAATGATGGCTAATGATGGATAATGATGGGCATTGATTGGTATTGAGTGTGAAATTTTGCGTACGGTTTCCTTATTGGTGCATACTGGACATGAACTTATTACCCAAATAAACAGGCTCGTATGTGTATACAATTGTCAGCGGTTGCATAATAAAGCAGTGTTCAAAATGGCGGATGCACATGTTTTTCTCTGGTTTTATTTCTTTCTTTTGAAACGGCGTAAAAGAATGCTTTGCCGGAGAAGGAGTTCCGGGCATATAAGGAAAATCAACTCTCTGCGGGAAATGGTGGAAAGGCATTGGAAAAGCACAGTGAATGCAAGTTTAACAATCATAATGTTATATGGTTGTCTATCGAACAGGGACGTGTGGAGTTGTTTTAAGCCAAACCATTCATATTGGGAGATCTCAAGGCAACGGTGGACATCCAGAATGTGGGTCGAACATTTGAGGATGAAGAAGGAAACCTTTCTGTACTTGTGTCGAGACATGGAACCGTTTCTGAAAAAAAACGAACCCGTTTCCGAGAGGCAATACCAGTTTAAAACAGGATAGCTATGGCATTATGGAGGCTTGCAACCGGGATGGACTATCGTTCAATAGGTCAGTTATTTGGGGTTGGTCGTTCAACCTGTTGCAAAATTACTCACCACGTATGTGATGCATTGGTAACTGTATTCCTGAAAAAATTTGTCTCAATTGTTGCAAATGAGCGCCTCCAGGACACAAAAAATGCCTTTAGAATAATGAGTGGCCTTCCTCAGTGTGTGGGTGCAGTAGATGGCTGCCATATTCCAATATTAGCTCCAAAAGAAAATCACTGTGACTATTTCAATAGGAAAAGCTTCCACTCCATTATTTTACAAGCTGTTTTTGATCACAACCGAAGGTACACAGTGATTTATTTGAATGTGATATGTACATACCTGTATATGTACATTGACCTCTTCATAAGCATTTCCAGTTATTCACTTTATATTTATGATAACTGCATGTAGTGATATTGTATTTATTTATTTATTTGTAGATTTCAAGATGTGTGCATTGGGTGGCAAGGACGTGTTCATGATGCCCGTGTCTTGGCAAATTCAAGTCTGTACAACAAGGGACAGAATGGAACACTATTCCAAAGAGTAAGTTTAATTTATTTATTTTTAAATGTGGAAATGTTTTGACCCTTTTTTTTTTAAATACATTGTAGTTACTAGAATGTAGTAGTTTCATGTCGGATAATCAACTTGTGCTGATGTTAATATTTATCAACAACTTTTGAGGAATCAAGTCTTATGATATTTTATTCAGTAATGGCAATGTGGAACTCGATGTGGATATGTGCATGGTGTCAAGCTGTTTAATATGAATTATCCAC
>JAWNZC010000293.1:50000-104056 GCA_035771165.1 Paragorgia papillata
GAGAGGGAGAGGGAGAGGGAGAGGGAGAGGGAGAGGGAGAGGAGAGTGAGAGGGAGAGGGAGAGGGAGGAGGGAGAGGGAGAGGGAGAGGGAGAGGGAGAGGGAGAGGGAGAGGGAGAGGGAGAGGTGGAGAGGAGAGGGAGAGGGAGAGGGAGAGGGGAGAGGGAGGGGGAGAGGGAGAGGGAGAGGAGAGGAGAGGGAGAGGGAGAGGGTGAGAGGGAGAGGGAGAGGGAGAGGGAGAGGGAGAGGGAGGAGGGAGAGGGAGAGGGAGAGGGAGAGGGAGAGGGAGAGGAGAGGGAGGAGAGGGGGAGGGAGGGGGAGAGGGATTGAGGGGAGAGGGAGAGGAGAGGGAGAGGGAGAGGGAGAGGGAGAGGGAGAGGGAGAGGGAGAGGGAGAGGGAGAGGTGAGAGGGAGAGGGAGAGGGAGAGGGAGAGGGAGAGGAGAGAGGAGAGAGGGAGAGGGAGAGGGAGAGGGAGAGGGAGAGGGAGAGGGAGAGGGAGGAGGGGAGAGGGGAGAGGGAGAGGGAGAGGGAGAGGGAGAGGGAGAGGGAGAGGGAGAGGGGAGAGGGAGTGGGAGGAGGGAGAGGGAGAGGGAGAGGGAGAGGGAGAGGAGAGGGAGAGGGAGAGGGAGAGGGAGAGGGAGAGGGAGAGGGAGAGGGAGAGGGAGAGGGGAGAGGGAGAGGGAACGAGGGGGAGAGGTTAGAGGGAGAGGGAGAGGGAGAGGGAGAGGGAGAGGGAGAGGGAGAGGGAGGAGGAGGGAGAGGGAGAGGGAGAGGGAGAGGGAGAGGGAGAGGGGGAGAGGGAGAGGGAGAGGGAGAGGGAGAGGGAGAGGGAGAGGGAGAGGGAGAGGGAGAGGGAGAGGGAGAGGGGAGAGGGAGAGGGAGAGGAGAGGGAGAGGGAGAGGGAGAGGGAGAGGGAGAGGGAGAGGGAGAGGGAGGGGAGAGGGAGAGGGAGAGGGAGAGGGAGAGGGAGAGGGAGAGGGAGAGGGAGAGGGAGAGGGAGGAGGGGAGAGGGAGTGGAGAGGGAGAGGGAGAGGGAGAGGTGAGAGGGAGAGGGAGGAGGGAGAGGGAGAGGGAGAGGGAGAGGGAGAGGGGAGAGGAGAGGGAGAGGGGAGAGGGAGAGGGAGATGGAGAGAGGGAGAGGGAGAGGGAGAGGTGAGAGGGAGAGGGAGAGGTGAGGGAGAGGGAAGAGGGAGAGGGAGAGGGAGAGGGAGAGGGAGAGAGGAGAGGGGGAGGGAGAGAGAGAGGAGAGAGAGAAGAGTGGAGGATAGGAGTATAGCGGTACCCGCACCGCTACTATCACTTTTTAAAATGCGCTGGTACCGCTATCCCACACTACCCGACCTTTTCTATATTTTTATGTCTCTGTTTAATCATATTCGCTCAGGATTGAGTATGTTTGCGTTTTATTGTGGTGTTTTGAGATGATTTATGCCCTTTATTTAACGTTTCACACCATTTCAAATCAGCACTGTGTGTTAGTAACCCCAGATATGTTTTTGTGTCCATATGCGAGGCTGCTAATTCCGTCGTCTAGAATATATCTTTTATCGTCAAAACATGTTAGAGATATTTTGTTGATTTCATATGAACCTAGTTGATGATTTACACTTCTTATGGTTTTCATTTTGTGCTTCATCTGTATCAGATTTATTGATTGTTTAAGTTGGTTTGTCTTCTTTATATGAGTCATAGGGGTTTATTGGAGTTTCCTGTGGTTTGCTCTTATGTTGGTAAATATGCCTCCCGGTCGTCGCAACTCCGCTCATAATTCCAATGATTGGTATATATGGACTAATCAGGCTTACCATATTCTCCACGTCTTTCTTAAGGAGTACATTCGTCTTTAGTTCATCTGCTAAACACTTTAGACTTTCGATGGCATCCAACCCACCCAACGCGCTGGCAAACTGACTTATGATTAGATCAGTAAGAAACGCATCGGCATCCTTTTTTCTTTTAGCTAGATACTTACCATGAATTTTGTCTATGGTTTTTTCAGTGGCTTTTTTCAACGCGCTTACCTTCTCCGGTATATGGCCGTCCTCACTAGCCTTTACTAACTCTTCTCTTTTTCCATCATAGCTAACCACTCATTATAGTAGGGGCAATCACTATCTGACCATCCTAGCTCAGAGTACAGCCTGAAAAATCTATCATCAAATATCTTCTTTATCTTTCCTTTTTTAATGTCATTTACATACAGCAGTGGGATCCCCCTTCTACTCGCCAGTCTAATCATATAGTATCCATATTTGCTCACATTCCTCCTTATGTGGCCTCTTTCAACCAGCAGTCCAACGACCTTGATGAAGTCCCGCACTAAAGTCTCAATGTGGTCGTATTTAACAACACTGAACAGTCTCTTAGCAAACCGCTTGTTCCTTTTATGTACTGATTTCTTTTTCATCCATGCTGTTGGATCATATTCTTTTCCACAGAAGATCTCCTTTCCCATTAGTCCACAACCATTACAAGTGTGTCCTCTTCCATCAAAGACCATATAACCCTTACACCCTTTGATAGCATGATCCATATTATATATTAACATATTAATTTAAGTCATAGTAGATACCTATCCACAATAAAACCACATCCAACACCAATCACTCCAACCACCACAGCCTGATATTTTTGCATCTCCTTAGAGGGGGTATAGTAGTTTCCTAACGTCGGTGCCCCTCTTGGCTTATTTTCATCTAAAACATTTATTCTTCTCAATAGGTCTAATGCCTTATTAGTCTGATTGATGTCACTATTAGTATCACTCAACTCCACTCTTAACTGAGCTAGTTTATCCTTATACCTTATTTCCTTTTCATAGAACAGTTCCTTACTATTTGCCAACGCTTCCAATGCATTGTTATGTCGCTTAATCTCGGCCTCATACCCACTGTGATTTATTTTACTAAAGAGGAACCCAGCAAAACTTATCGCAGCAAAAGTTGTCTGTATCACTCCACCAACTACTGCGCCTGCCATATACACTTAAGTTGATTTTAAATTCAGACTCATGTGGATTTAAATGGGTCAACTGGCAAGTATTTCTTCCCTTGTAAATAGTTAATCAAATAACTACTAGTCGCAACAGCAACCGCTAGTTTAGCAGTACCCTTTTATGGATTCTGGTTTGTACGTGTCAAGCGGCTCTTCCTATGACCCTTTGCTTACTGAGCACCATTGATATGACACCACAACTGCACCTAGTTGTTATTAATAACAGAGAGTTCATAGACGCGTATTCATTACTTTTTCTTCTCCATATACTATCAGTCGTATTATAATATGTAACAGACTTTATGGTCTTAGTCTAGGTTTTCCAGGTTATTCTTCTTGGGTTGTGTTGGGACTACTGCTACTGCTGCTACTGCTGCTGTCTCTTTTGAAGAATATGCTTTGTATGTGAAGTACAGAGATCCTACTGCCACAGCTAATCCCATCACTCCTATAGCACTATATTTAACACTGTTGTCGCTTATGTATGAACTCGCTTTAAGTTTTTTCTTCTCTCTCGCTGCCTTAGACAACGCTGCCAGTTTTTTCCCCGCTTCAACCCGTTTAGGATCTTTAGGTTTTACTACACTTGTTATTTTTACTGGGACAGTTGTTTCTTCATTACTGTCTGTCATACAGTAGTCTATATATTAATCAGTAGATAACCGATAGATAACTAGTAGATGACTATATAGATAACCAGTAGATGACTATATAGATAACCAATAGATAACCAGTAGATGACTATATAGATAACCGATAGATAACCAGTGGATGACTATATAGATAACCAATAGATAACCGATAGATAACCAGTAGATGACTATATAGATAACCAGTAGATGATCAACGTTTTTTTTCCCGTAGAACAACAATAACTGCTCCCCCACCATAACCAAAACCAAATACTTCCCAGCAAAAACAACTGCCTTTCCACCCGCTTTTTCTATCTTAGTCCACGGCACAGCACTGGTGGTCTCAGCTGGATGTAGTTTTTCCCACTTCTTAGCTTGATGGACAATATCTGCTCCCTTCCTTGTTAGACCAACACTCAGCCCAGTCACCAACGCAATCACACCTAATCCAACAGCAGCTATAACACCAGCTTTTTTCATTGTCTTATCAGGTTATCCTTGGTCCAATTATCATAATGTAATCTAATACTATCCCTTAACAAGGTAGTGTCATCTGAACTCACAGTCCTCAAAAATGACTCAAATTCTTCCCCTAGGTACCTTACACTGTAGTCAATGGTTTCACCAAACACTCGGTTTATTCTCAACGATCCTGTCTTAAGCAAATGGTCAACAAACTCAGGTGAACTCAATGATGGTTCCAAGTCTAAGATCTCCGTGAAAAAGTCCTTAACGTCCCTATGGGCTAACCGGTTTCTTACTGCCTCTGAGAACAATGTGGTGGTTTTACCATTCTCAGGTCTATTAGAGATAATAGTTGTTACACCAAAGTTAGTTTCCATTCGGTCAAATTCATTATCCCACTCAAGGTCATTCTCTTCTGTCCAATCCTCATGAGTTTCATCCATTTCATGCCACTCTTCCATGCACTAACATACACATTATTTGCTGGTGGTCACCACTGTTGATTGATCTATATTGTACTTCTTATAGTACTTCTCACTTATGCCATTAATAGGTACCGCGTCTGATCCTGTGACTATCCCATCAATCAGGTTTATGTCAGATGTCAATGCGTCATGGTTATATTCCTCTGCCCTTGTATTATATGGGTTAATTTGTCAGTTATGCCTTTGTACAGCCTCCAAGCCTCTTTACATCCAGTTTTCTTCTCAGAGACACTACTCTTCTGCAAAAATATCTGTAACACTAGACCAAGTCCACTTAGGACAGCAATAGGAATCGGGTTAAGGGTAATGGTACCCACTATCACACCGGCTGCATTCTACAAGACAGACCCCATTGTTACACCTAAGTGAGTCCTTCTGTATCTACCAGCTAGCATCCTATAGCAGTGTGTCTTCATCTTACTTATGTCACGGAGATTCCTCAACAAAGCTAGTTCATCAACTGACAGACGAGAGGAAACATGGGTGATTGTCAACTTTCTTTTCATACTTATATCTATTTAATATTCTTTCACACTGCAATGGACAACAAACTCTTGAACGCCGATGTTACCTCCCGTTTGCTCCACAATAACAATAATAAACCTTATGTCCCCCGGACTAGCTGTAAAGTCACTAAGACTAGCTTTAATGTCTAGATTAATCCACCGTACTGTTATTGTACTAGTTTTATAACCAGTAGCCATGACAACGCTGTAGTTGGGTTTACTTTTTAATTCCACACTGCTCAAACTGTAGTCAGCAACCACACCATCCTTATAAATCAGTCTCGCATGAAATTCAAACTTAATATCATAGTCTGTTGAATCGGAGTCCAAAGAGATGTCGTGAACGTATAAGGTGCTTTCATTAGTGTAGCTATCTCAGTGGAGAATTTCAGACCCTCGGTAGTTCCCGTGAATGTAATCTGGTAGGGCTTTTTTATTAAGAGCGTCAAACCCATGGTATTTGTACATAACAGTCTGACTACGACTGTGCTTTTTGAAGTAATCCTGACTTATGGCGTTGTATTTCTCTGATGGGGCTGATACATTACGCAATGGATGAAAGTCCATGTTAAGCTCACCCATGTTTATCTTTCCTTGTTCATCAGTGAACTCCTTTGTCTCATTATATCCGGTATGTAAGCTCATACAAATGGGTGTATCTTATGGACCCCATGCATTTTCCAACGCTAGAGTAGCCCTTGAGTAAGCAACAACATTTATTAGTTGTTCATTACCTTTTGGAGCGGCCGACAGTATTTGCATATAACATGCAACTGGATACTCACCCGCTCGCTTGTGATCCTTCATGTAGAATGCTTTATTCACCGCACCCACACTTTGACCGTCTTTGAAACGGAAAAATATTAGGATATGACACACTTCCTGCTGTAACATTAACGATGTGAGGAACAGACTCATAGTGTAAAACCAACCTATATTTAACTGTAAAACCATCTGGCACAGTGCCATCGGAGTCAAAGCAATGAGAGACCAAAACCACTTTAGCGTCTGGTGTAAGAATCAACATTTTTATTGAGAAATTTGGTTGCTCTGGTACTGGGTCTGTACCGGGGTTTGAACTAAAAACCCATGTCGCCCAATCACTAGGGTAGTACTCGGGTAGCATCAGCTTATCGTCATTATACCCAATAAACAGACTCATACAACTAGACATATCTACTTACCAGATATCCGCATAGAAGTCCTCCTACCAGTATGTAACCATTGGGTTGGCCATCACCCTCATGAGTGGTTTGCTTAACTGGTTTATCCTCTTTATGAGTGGTTGACTTCTCCATGGGTGTGGTCTGCTTAACTGGTGTGGTTTTAAGCTCTTTATGAGTGGTCTGCTTAACCGGTGCGGGTTTAAAATCACCTCCAACTGTCTTAACTGGTGTGGGTTTAAAATCACCAACTGTCTTAACCACGTGATTCACCCCGTCATTAACTCCAAACACCATAGATTCACTGGCGGTCTTCAACAGATTGTTATATCCACTTATGGTGGTCTTCAAGGTGATCATCTTACTAGGTATCAACCATGTGTCAGGTTTAATGGCCAGATCTTGTCTAACATGTGTGTCGGCTATGGATTTGTTCATGTTCAATATCCATGTGCTGACTGAATAGTTTGCCACTGCATCTTCTACTAGAGTACGGAATTCCTGATGTGTTTCCAATGAGCCTCCACCACGATTAATTATGCTAACACGTGTCTTAGCCTGAGAACCTAGCACACAGTAGACATAGGCCTCAATGCTCTGGTTTAGATACTGTAGTCCTATCTTGGTTAATCCATTACTAACCACTGGTATGTACCTTTTATAATGCTCCTTGTAATTACCTTTTACCACTTTTATGTTCTGGACCCCCTTTCTTCCCTTATCATCCACATGTGGTTCATAGGAGAAGTCCCATGGTAGTTTGTTTTCATGGTATAGTCCTTTGCCGTTGAATTCCGTTGATGTCGCTTGCATAGACTCATGGCCAGACCATCTTCTGATTAGTCGTCTAACAGTGAAGTAAACATGGAATCTCATAATGGATGTAATCAGTGGATAAATATCATCACTCGGTGTTAGGTGTTGTATGGAGATCCCACAACAGTATGTTGATAGATAAACAGCAAACACAGTGGTAAAGTAGCTGTGCTAGGTCGTTACATACGTATACAGTGTGTCGTATCTCCATACTTCCTATGTTGATCTTCAGCTCAGTTACTCCGCTAATGTCTCAGGTGTTTGTTGCCTGCCCCCAGAATCGGTTGGTGCGTCTTTTGTAGTGTGTCATCTCTCGTTCTTACCCGGTTATATAGATCTCGATGAAGTATTGTTACCGCTGCGCCAGTATCCACCAAAGCCTCTACCGTGTGCTGGTTGATCCTACACTGTACAAAAGTAGCATTTCCTGTTTCCACGCTCGATGCATATTGGGGTGTTGGTGCTGTTTCTTTTGCCGTTGTTGCGGCGGTGGTGTCTCGGGCGGAATTACCTGCGATGTAATCTCCTCTGTAACTTTGGTCTACGTTCAGACGATGTTGTTTGTACCAATTTCTCCATCAGTTTCAGTTGTTGTTCGAAGTAGATCTTGGCCCATTTGGGGGGTTGAGAGTCGTCGCCTACGGTATTCACGCCAGCGGTCGGCTCGTGGAGATCAATACTGTTGTCTGATTTGGCGGTGATTTCGGCCATGTTGATTTGTTGTTGTTTCTGTCGTTTCTCCACGGCGAAGAGGCTTTCCAGACGAAGTGCTGTAGAAAGTACTTCTTCCAAACTCGTTGGGCTTGTTTGACTGATAGCCAAACGGATATCTCTGTTGTCCAAGGCGGCAATGAACTGGTCCAAGATCTCATCTTCGACGAAGGCAGCATCTTTCCCAGGATAAGCTCTGGCAGCCAGTTGTCTCAGGTTTGTCGCTAGATCTACTAAGCTTTCTCCTTTCTCTCGTCTTTTCTGGCGGAAGGCCATCTTGTGGATCATTCGCTCTTGCTCTGGTTTCATTTTCTTTTCCATGGCTTTCATTAGGCTGTTGAAACTTGTTTACTCTTCGTCTTTCAGTGTCAGAAAGATTCGTTGCGCTCGGCCTCTTAGTGACACTGCAAACTGCTGGCATTTTTGCTCGTCATTCCAATTATTCACCTATGTACATAGCTTAAAATGAGAAACCCATTCGTCCCAAGCACCATCTGAAAATATATCTGGTTTTGCTCTGAGTTGACTGTCGATTTAGCTGTTGCTAACGACGTTGTTGATCTTACCGCCATTTCGCTTTCCATCGCTTCAAGGCGACTTGTCAAATTTTCAATTTTGTTTTTCATTTCTTCGGAAGTCATCTTTTGCTTTACCGCTGCCACCAGTGTTGTATTTTATACGTTTAATAATCAATAATATAAAGCACTAAAGATACAAATGTCCAAGGTTCCGAACTCAGTGAAAACTATACGAGAGAGAGCACGCAAGCCTTCGTCATCAAGACAGTTAGTTACGCCATAACGGGCGTACTATTTTTAAATGACGCGTTTACAAATAACGAGTCTAAAGACTCAACAGTATGATAAATTGGTCACACAGTTTAATTTATATAATTATTTCCTCATGGTATTTGACTTTGAGTATCATGCTCGCTTGAATACCTCCCTGGGTATTCACTCAAATACCTTTCTGTGGTAGGGAATTAAAGTTCGAATCCCCCCATTTCGTTAAATGGCACTGGGGACTGGTACCCAGTATAATTGTAAAATAGGCAGAAAACTATGAATCTTCAAAACAGAAAATATAGTGTCAATAAAACAATTCAATTGATTGATGTTCAGAAAGAAAATATATGTATGTACAATATTCAATACAAAAATTATATAACACATAAATCTGGAGCAAGTGATATTCCACAAACAATTACACCTGGGATGAAATATCCCTCTGGCTGCACCAATGATAATAAGCTTGTAACCATTGTTTATAAAACTATTTCAACTTTATAGGTAGCCCAGGTCAAAAGAGAAATAGGCAACTGGCTTTTGGGGATAATATCCATGCTGATGAACATGGAATTGAGCAAGACCTGTTGGTAATGAGTACATGCAATCCAAGTGACAAAGAAAAAAAATCAAAGGCTGATGTTAATGAAGTTTGGAACAGCACACATATTCGTCTTGTAAGAGACCGGGGGGAAAAGGGCACCTTTACCAGATATGGTGTGAGGCACTTACAACTGTGGACTGATTTGATAATATCAGGCAAATCCAAAGGAGATGGCGATGAACCTGCATGGGGAGATTTTATCAGTGAAATTGGAGTGCCACCGAAACATCAAAGTGTTGTGCAGATAGGAATCAAAGATGGCCAGAAGGATGAAAATACCAATCAACTTTTGCAAACAATTCTACTGCAGAACCAGGCAAAGAATGAATATGACAATTTTACAGGTACTGTGAGGGATGCAGCAACTTCAGTAGTAAAATTAATATCAAATAAAGTCTAAATGTACTTCATATCTTTTAAAGGGAATCAAATGCCACTTCTGGCTGGGATAAATTGGTCATAATATTTATATATGGTATATCATTTTAGCATGCAATGGCCATGAGAAGTGGAAATGTACAGCCTAACTTTGGCATACCAGTTTTACCCATGTCAGATGTACCAATCTCACCCCAGTCAGATGTGTCAGTAGGTGCAAGTGTACAGCCTAATTTTGGTATACCAATCTCACCCCACTCAGATGTGTCAGTAGGTGCAAGTGTATGTCCTAATTTTGGCATACCAATCTCACCCCAGTCAAATGTGTCAAAACCATGTCAAAATGGACAGAAGAAGCTATTGTACGAATATAATCTTGAAGATTGTCGTGATTTTCTTCAATCCATTCAGCTAGAGGAGTACATTCCCATATTCATAAAAAACAAAATAGATGGTATTTTGATGTCCTGCCTTGCCCGTGAGCAAATTGGCAGCCAACTTATAAGCAACATGGGAATAACAGATCCAACTAACATTAACACGCTTGTAAAAGCAGTCAAAAAAATTTGTTTATGATATGGCAAAAGACTATCTTTATTTAATCAATATTTTACTTTGAAACGTTATATGTATGGTATTTGCTGTAAGGAGCAAAGTACCCACAATGTTCAAAAAATCCGACAGAACTGCTTGAAGATACCTAAAATGAAAATTTCATATTATATATTGACTTTGATTGGTTCAAACATTGTATTTGTACTACCCAAAACCTGTTTAGTTTTGGTCAAACATATCCACAGTGGTACTAAACAAATGATTAGTCTGTCTTATTTGATATTTAAATTTTACTTCACATTATTTAAGTTATAATATAATTATATATATATATAAGTCGTAAAATTGACGTTCCTTCTGATTATAGTTAGTATTTATTGCAGTTATCTGAACAGCTTTACCTATATGCGTGTGTGCCACAGAGCTGGCATGATGTTTACTCTTTTATATTTGCTGTATCGTTATCTACACTATCGTTGCTACGTGCATGGGTCACAGGGTTGACTGTTTAGTTTACTCGTCACTACACCTTGTGTGTCACAGAGATGCTGGTAATTTGCTGTCACAGGGATGACATTCGCTTGGAACTTTCTGGTCACAGCGATGGTTTTCTTTTCTAGCTATCAGTTTACTATAGTTGTCTTGCTTTAACCACCGGTTTGGCGATTTGTTCTTTTAATAGTTGGTCTTCTTTCCCCGTAGAATATTTCGAGCATTATTTGATCTATGCTATAATTTCAGTTCAATATTTGCATTAATTTGCTTTGGTCGTCAATCGTCGGCTTTATGCATGTTAGGCGGCCGCCAAGTATCCAAAATATTACTGTTGATGGCATTCTTTGTTACAAGCAGGCAACCACGCTAGATCGCATCGAATAGTGTTTACTTTGAAGGATTGGGGGGGTGCCATCCGTAATTCGGGATTTCAATATAAAAATTTGGAGTTTTTTGAAAGCACACTATGGCTTTGATGTTCCGCGTTGACGACAGATGGAAATTTGGTGAAGTAATGAAATGAGTCCTAATGTTTTACGATGATTGGCTAATGTTTTCTGTCATCCAATCAGCGCACAAAAAAAAGTTTCGGATGTCATAATTCGCATCAGCCACAATGACAAACAAACAAGAAACATGGCATGGATACACCTAAATTTGAACACAACACCTCGAAAAAAGGCGACAAGAAGGTAAATTTGTAAAGTTTTATAATTTTTTTGGATCTGGTAAAGTCCTTTATATTATGGGCTACAGTTGGTTTTGGTAATTTGCAGATACAACCATAATAGATTTCCTTTTAAAGCAAAGCAGTCGTCCCAGAGCTAGCGAACCAAACTGGGTTGTTGTTCGTTATGACTTATCACTTAAATATTAACATTGGATGTGGTAAATGTGTGTACTGTCTTTAAGTTTTATATTTTATTCTGATTTCGTTTAACAATATTTGTTTACCGTATTTGTGTTCGCTAAAGCTTATGGTAAGCTTATAATTATTTTGAAAAGTGCTGTCCTATTATCGTTGAGAGGTTGGCCTCGAGGTTGGCCTTGTTGAGAAATAGTTTGATTCTTCTGAATTCTTGTTGATTTCCTAATCCAAGCAGAG
The DNA here is from genome assembly GCA_035771165.1 of Paragorgia papillata. NCBI lineage: Eukaryota > Metazoa > Cnidaria > Anthozoa > Scleralcyonacea > Coralliidae > Paragorgia > Paragorgia papillata. The sequence continues at coordinate 61,695 of JAWNZC010000293.1, forward strand.
AAGTAGTTATCTTCATGCAGTACAGATGAGAGAAGCTTCTTTCCAAATAATTTTGTGGTCCGTTGCCCAGATGTATTTGGCAGCAGAAGACTTTTCACAGCGACCATTTTAACAACAACCATTTGAACAACAACCGAGATGTTCTCTTCCAGACATTTGGCCAATTTTCCCCAGTGTTTTGGTTGAAAGCCAGAGTTAGTTATTCAGATAGTCCATGAAATTAGAGATTCTTGTCTGTCTGTCTGTCTGTATACACTGCTGTCAAGAGTTTGGTTTGGGCTTCCAAAGACTGAGAAGAATATCCCATGGCTGAAATCTCACTCTCTTGTCTCTATTTCAAATAGCACCTTAATTGCTGCTAAAATAGTCGCACCAAATCGTCTTCGGTTGCCAAACACAATTGAATAATGAATCACAAATTATCTGCAAACAATCTTTATTCATTTGCACCAAAAGCAAATTGAATGAAAAGGTAAAAGCTATCTGGTATAACTCTGGTGACATGCTCTTGGTCAATGCCAGTCCATCCAGCATTATGACCTGGCATTTTTTCCAAAACATTTTGGATGTGTAGGGCAGTATGGATCAAATCAACTAACATGTTATTTTGCAGAGGAACAACTTCATCAGAGTTGTCATCAGCAACCAACTCATCGTCTACTGTAACCTGTTCAGTAGTCAAATGTTCAGCAATAACAAAATTAGACTTATCACTGGGGTATATGAGGAGGTGTGATCTTGCATCAATCGGTCGAACAAAACCAGCCTTTTCACCTACTAGTTGTTAAACATCGTTGTAAAAAGAACTTCACCGTGTAGTATACCATTGTGGAAGTTCAACATTTTCTTTTTGACACATTTTGGTGTAGTAAAGCCAGACCCTTCCCATATCATACACATGGCCTATAAACCCTAACCCTGTAATTATGTCTGCACATAGTAACTTTATGCACCAGGGAAAGCTAACTAGGCTATGAAAAAAAACATGAGGCAGTTTTAGACGAAGCAGACTTGAATTGTACAAAAGGTCTAAGTATTAAGCAACCTTCTACACATAGTAACAGGAAAAAAGCTATTGACTGGAAGGTGTGTATGTTTTGCCAAGTGCAACAATGGAGCTCTCCCAAAAAATAATAGTCAAAAAATATGTCAGAATTAGATTCTACCATGCATGTCTTACTGGCAAACATTAGTAGTAGCAGAGGGTACAGTAAGTATCATTTGAAGTGCTGGGTACAGTTTCAAAGAAAGGTAAGTAAGGTTAAAATAATAGATGGACAAGGGAATAGAGATGACTGCTTAGCTCGACTTTAATATGCATGATGCCATTTTACATCCGAACAATTTTGGTTATTGCCAATGATGTGAAGTACCCTATCAATTATGCTACTTATGTAACGTCGTTTAATTCCCTTCTTTCTATTGCAGATTGTACAACTCTCTTCCATCTGCAGAGGAACAACGCAGGTCACTGGGTTTTTGGCAAAACAAACAAGCATCTAGAGAATACTCCGATTCTTCCTTCTTCTTTTTTAAAACCGTAACGGGGATTATATTCGGCAGTTTACGTTTCGAACCCGATGTTGAAGCCATTGTTTAACATTTATTTATTTAGTCGCTTTGTTGTACACGAGTATAAAACAGTAAACTTTTTAAATAAAAACGCCAAACGATGCCAAATTGACAAGTCAAATCTGCACCTCTCAACACCCCGACAAGATAGATGTCAACACCCAATAAAATTACGATATTGTTATAATATTTTATAATAATAAACGCTTGAATATATCTACAATCTTATACAAACTTTCAGTTGTTGTACTTTTGCCTTCCAGCAATAAAATAATAGCCTGATTTCGCTCATTATAAAAACTTGAGATCGAATATTAAATTTGCATGAAATGCGCCGGTATCTATGTGCCGAGGGGCTTGTTTTGATTCGCGTGTTCTCATTGACTATGTAATTATAACCTGGCCAATCACAAGAAAGTACTCGAACGAAATTGTTGCTAGGGAAACCGATCTTGGAATTTTCAATCCAGCTCGTAGCGCGTGAAATAGCTGTAGAAAACCTCAAAATTTTCAACATAAAAATCCCGAAACTCGGATGGCAACCGGCCTAGTCGTCTTTGTCGAAGTCTAAGCTACATTTCTGTGGTGGTTGCCTGCTTGTAACACGAAATGCCATCAAAGGTGTTTTCCAGGCACTTTTATTGAGGTTGGCCGGCCGTCTATGTATAGTCATTTTTCTTGCCCTTCTATTGTCCCTCCAGTTTGTCAGTACCCTATTCTATAGTCCCATGACTTTTAGTTCTTTGTTTTGTTTATAGATCGGCAAACTTATTTTCCCCTTGAGTGCGTTTTATTTCCCTTTTTTTTCGGGGTGCGTGTTTCAGTATGTTTTGGTATCGGGGCTCCCTTCGCCGCTCTTCGTTTTCCTCTAGGCTTCGTAGTGACAGTGCTCGGAGGGGGTCTCTAAAGTGCCCTCTCGGTTTACTGGGACCCTTCTACCAGGGACAACGTTTGTCCATGTAAACGGCCCCTAAAGTATACCCTCTCGGATTACCGGGCGACAAGGCTGTCACTTCCCAGGTTTCAACTTTTTCTCCTTCTTGTGTTTGTTTGTTTGTTTGTTTGTTTGTTTGTTTGTTTGTTTGTTTGTTTGTTTGTTTGTTTGTTTGTTTGTTTGTTTGTTTGTTTGTTTGTTTGTTTGTTTGTTTGTTTGTTTGTTTGTTTAAGTTTTCCGTTATCTCTCTTCCAATTTTTTCACCCACACCACGTCGCTGTCATTAAAGATCATTGGAACTCTTATCATAACTCACGACGCTCCTATTTCAGCCCGGGGAGTGCGCCGGCTTAAAATGGTGACATATTATCTGCTTCTCTCATGCCTCTGAGCTGTACTTCATCTTGAACACACTCAAACAATTACTCTGTGAAATGCTTTGGAAAAATCAAAAAAATATACCACAAGAATACCAGCCCTTCTCAATGGCCTGTTGTATACGTCCGTTTTAAAAATGGTTGTTTGCAATGTTGAATGTTTCGATCGGAAAACAAATTGTTTATTATAGAGTATTTCGTGTTTTTCAATAAATTTATTTAATCGTGAATACATTAATTTTTCCAAAATTCATTAAAAATTGAAAGAAGTGAAATGGGTCGATAATTATTAGTCCAGTTGCCAGATTGAAGACCTTGTTGTTGTGAGAAGTGTATTGGTTTTTTTTGTGGTTTTATACTTACATGGGTCTGTAGAACTATATTAGCTTGGTTGATGGAGCGGCAACTTTGGGGAACTCTGGTAGTTTGCATATATCCAAAACGGCTGATTTGCACAAATCCAAGATGGCCGCTGTTGAAAGGGTAAAATATAATGTTTTAACCAATCAGCTTAGAATCAACTGATACCTCTTTTTCGTATAATTTTGATATGAGGAATCGATTTCTGATGTAAATTTTGTAATTTGAGGTAAAATATTGGGTCAAAGGTCAAGGTCAAGGTCATTTTCGGCCAAAATAGTAAAAATGGCTTAGCTCAAGCCCTAAGAAATCTATTTTTAATAATCTTAGTGTCCATCTTACGGTTGTCGATGGTCGTGGAGTGATTAAAATAAGCTTTTCAGCGAGTGACAGTTAAGGTCATATTCTAAAGGTCAAGGTCTAAGTAATTTGATCCCACAACGTCCGCCCAAAAATATGGAAAATGCCATATTTCCGATGGACAATTATTTTAGAATAATTGTCGTCCAAGGTCACAATTTAGGGGTCAAAATGAATGTCAATTAAATAAAAACTAAAATTTTCAATAATTAACCAACGTTGATATACTATTATTTCTCATGACATCAGTACGTATACAACATATCAATAAAATGAGAAAAAAATGACTAAAACAAAAATTTATCAGTACGCGTCATTAACTACTCCCATTACTCGTCAGGGTCTAATGCCCAAAGTTCAACTTGCTCATCTTCTTCCACATATCCTTCTTGCACATATCCTTCTTCTCTCCCAGCTTCCACCTCATCTTCGTCGTATCTCTTGAATGGGTTAAAGCATTCATCACTGCAAGCACAAACACAGTACACAGTGCATGATATCTTGCCGTGATGACAGCTGCAACTTCCGGTCGCCCACACCTTCCCCTCCGCCTAGCTAGCAGCCGCACCGCACGACATCCATAAGATCTGTGGGTCCTGGAGGCTGGTTGGCGGTTGCTTGTACTGGTATGCCATCTTTGAATTGTGGTGTCAAGTCCAGGTGGACCATGCTTCTCAGCTGATTTGGCGAGTATTGTCTGCAAATGGGCATGCAAGATGTGTCGGAAAAGATTCTGTTCAGTTGGTGGTAGCGACATGATCTTGAGCAGCTTTCCAGATTTACTTGTGTACATACGGTACCTCGCCTCACTCATTGTGGTCCCTCGCTACTGAACCTAAAGAGCGCAAAAGAAGGAATTGTCCTGCTTCCATGAGCTGTGCATGGCTAACATCAAGCCAACCGAATGCCGAATCCAACCCAGGGAAGTCTTTAGCCTTAAGGTCTTTATGGCCGGAGCCACGGGGGCAGCGGGGGCAGCTGCCCCCCTGCCCTCACACCGCGGGGCAGCACGGGGCAACCAATTGCCCTTTCTCGTAAGAGGAATGTTTTCTTCAGTAATTGCCATTTGTATTATTGTATTAAATTACTTTTGTATTAATACCTCAAATATCTCACACGCCAACTTATTACTGCAGACTATGCAGAGGCAGCAAACTAATATTGCCTTTGGTTAGCTGTGTCCAATCTCGTTCTCAGAGCCCTGTGTCTTGTGCCCAGACGTTTTTCACTTGGCGGTGTTTTCTGATTCATTAAACTTAAATGTAAAGAGGAATGTAGCATCAATATGTATTCTCAATACATTGTCATTCATTATATCATACCGTTATGCTTTTTGGTTATTTTATGCTGTAGAGCAAAATTGGCGAACATTATTTACCACGTGCAAAAATTAATGCCCTTTTCATATGGCTGCCCCCGCTGCTTTAAGTAGCTTCCGGCGCCCCTGTTTAGGGCTGACACTTGGGGTATCTGAGCCAGTCAGATAGTGCATTCCTAGGATCTGCAGGCATTTAGCATTGATTTCCAAACTGTTCCATCCCACCGCTGCATTTGCATTATAGCCTGTATTTTGTGTCGGTACACCAAGTACACGAGTAGCACAACACATCGGTGTCATCTGCATCATCAGCATCATCATGAGAGGATGCGGATCACTTGCGTGTCGGATTTGGCAGCCATGAGATCATCGTTATGTCTGCTTCATCATGGGTGAACGTACCCTCGCTACGGTTCTGGAAGATGGGTGGTAGCTCCATTTGTCGCTGCTGTCCGGTGGTCAACAGCCTGCCGAAGATAGTCTCCAGTTCAAAGATCATCTTGTCACCCACTTTCACACCTTTCTTTATGTGTTACATAGTCTTGATAGGGCTTTAAATGGTTGCATGGAATCCAATGGGAAGAGATATTAAGAAGATACCTCCTCAGGGCTGCCAAATCCGACAATCAAGTGATCCGCATCCTCTCAGACGACACCGATTTGTTCGTGCTACTCGTGTACTTGGTGTACCGACAGAAAATCCAGGCCATAGTGCAGATACAGCGGTGGATGGAACAGTTTGGGACGTCAATGCTACCTGTGCCGAGCTCGCTCGGTCCAGATCCCTAAGATGCCTGCAGACCTAGGATCTGTTTATCCATAAACCCTAAAAGGCTGGATTCTTCCCTGGGTTGGATTCGGCATTGGGTGAGCTTGATGCTAGACAAGCACAGCTCATAGAAGCAGGACAAGCCTTCTTTTGCGCTCTGTATGTCAGCCGCGTGGGACCACAATGAGTGAGGCAAGGTACGGTGTGTGGAAAGCTGTTCAAGATCATGTCGCTACCACCAACTGAACAGAATGTTTTCCTACAAATCTGCATGCATTTGTGCAGACAATCGCCAAATCAGCAGCGGGTCATCCTGAACCTCTTGACATCAAGCAGAAGAGATTTCAAATTTCAAACCAAATATAACCGCCAATCGCAGGACCAACAGATCTTATGGATGTGGTGCGGTGCGGCCACAAAGCGGAGGGGAAGGCGTGCGCTACCGGAAATTGCAGCTGTCATCACGGCAAGATATCATGTACTGTGTACTGTGCTTGCGCTTGCAGTGACGAATGCTTTAACCCATTCAAGAGAGACGACGAAGATGAGGTGGAAGCCGGGAGAGAAGAAGGATACGTGGAAGAAGTATATGTACGGTAGAAGATGAAGAAGTTGAACATTGGGCATTAGACCCTGACGAGGAATGGGGGTAGTTAATGACGCGTGCTGATATATTTTTGCTTTAGTCATTTTTTTCTCATTTTATTGATATGTTGTATACGTACTGATGTCATGAGAAATAATAGTATATCAACGTTGGTTAATTATTGAAAATTTTAGTTTTTATTTAATTGACATTCACTTTGACCCCTAAATTGTGACCTTGGACGACAATTATTCTAAAATAGTTGTCCATCGACTTGTCATGATGCAAAACTATGAGATAGATACAAAAACCATCAAAATAGTATTCTTGTAGGCGGAAATATGGCATTTTCCATATTTTTTGGGCGGACTTTGTGGGTTCAAATTACTTTGACCTTGCCCTTTAGAACATGACCTTTACTCGCTGAAATGCTTGTTAATCACTCCACGACCATCGATAACCATAAGATAGGCACTAAGATTATTAAAATAGATTTCTTAGGGCCTGAGCTAAGCCATGTATACTATCTTGGACGTAAATGACCTTGACCTTGACCTTTGACCCCAAATTTTATCTCAATTTACAAAATTTACATCAGAAATCGATTCCTCATATCAAAATTATACGAAAAAGAGGTATCAGTTGATTCTAAGCTGATTGGTCAAAACATTATATTTTACCCTTTCAACGGCGGCCATCTAGGATTTTTGCAAATCAGCCTTTTGGGATTTATGCAAACTACCAGAGTTCCCCAAAGTTGCCGCTCCGGCAACCAAGATATAAAACCCCCGAAAAACAAAAACAATACACTTTTCAAAACAACAAGGTTGCCTAAGGAAATATATAAGGTGGCAATTAATTAACTGGACTATGTCAAGCTTAACCAGCGTTCCTTCTTTGTGACTACCGCTGACTGTCAGCGGGAGCCACTATGTCGACGAAATCTTGCTTGATGGTTGTCACGTCATACTCGTGCAGCTATCGCCAGATATTCGACACGATCGCCATATAGTCGAGGAGATTGCCATTGATCGCCAGGTGTTCGAGAAGTACTCGAGTTATTTTAGAATCTCGTCTTTGCATTTTGGTTGCTCTCTCATCCTCTCGATGACTGTTTTGATTTTTGAAAAGTGTTATTTACTACTTTGCAAATATTTTCTTCTTGGAACGGTCTCTGTCATTGATTAGTTTGCACAAGGTAAGAAGAGAAGTAGTTTCAAAACTGTGACGTTGTTTATCTTATATAAATTTAATACATGATCTCAATACTCGTACTTTAATAGCTACTAGAATTAAGTTTAAAGTCACTAGAAGTTGGGCCTTCAACTGTGTCCTGTTTCAAAGCTCTTCTTATTTTGTCGAAGAAACTGTCGGTATACACCAAAGTCTTTGATAGAAATGATTTATAATGATAAAATCGCGTTATGAGTTTAAGTTTAATTTTGGTTGAATACTTGGATATTTGTGTTGTGCTCGAACTGTTCAGTGACTCATGTCTCATGTTACTGTATATGTCATACATGCACTAGGAGTGAGAAGTCTGTTCTAACCAACTTCGAGCTGGATAAGCTATCCGGGGTTCGTTCAACCAGCTCCAGATGTTTTATTTACATGTGCAAAAATCTGAATTTTACAACAAGTTCACTTCACGTGAAATTTGGGGGCATGTTTATAATGCTATGTTTTGGAAATAGCCAGTAATTAGCAATACATGTATAAAATGATTTATAATAACTATCAATTTCTTTGTGTGTATGTGTGCTTTTCACGCATTTTCATGCATTGCTTCTTAAGTCCATATCTCTTTCTGTGCTTAACAGCGGAAGTCACATGTACGCATTGCGTACCTATTTTTATAAACTGCAATCACATCAGCCATTTTGAATTGGTTTGGGACGATACCAGTTATAAAAGAAACCTTATATATTCTTTCAAGGGGGATGGACAAACTGCTCTTGAGTAATTTCAACAAACTGATTGGAATACTACAGGGACCTGTTGCTTTTGATGATTTGAGTTTACAAATTTCATGTTCTATTTCACTCGTTATGAAAGGTAACATAAAAAAGATATTTGACACAGCATTACCCATGAAATTTTGCGGAGTTTTATTAATAGTAGGCAGGGACGTAGCCAGGATTTTCAAAGGGGAGGAGCCGAAATCAAAATAAAATGCCATTTCCTGTCTTCTGGAGGAAGATTTTACAGACTCTAAAGGTTAAAAAACGTCATATAAAATACTCAAAACACGCAAACGTCACATAGATACTCAAAATGCATAAACTCAGTAGATTGAATACACTGTTAACAGTTTATTTTCTGACATAATTCACATTGCACCAGTTTTGTAGTTACATATGTCTGTTGTTTGATATCTAAAGGGGGGAGCCGCGGCTCCATTTTACAGGTAACTGATTATTTTTAGTTTATTCGTTTAGTGTCTTATTGCCTTTCAGGTTTGAAAGAATGGTGACAGTTGTACACTAGGGTGGAGTGAAATTGGCCAAAAAAAACTTCTAATAGTTATAAAAACTTGGTATGAGGTATAACAAATTATTTGGTGAAAAATGGTGCAATTTGGGCAATATCTTGAAGTGCCCCCACAATGTTGAATATCTGCTGCGCATAAATCGATAAAATGCAGGAAAAATTTTTTAGAATGGCACCGATAATTATTTTAAATTTCAAAATTATTTTCTTTGTGTTTTCTTCATGAATTATTGCGTTCGACGAAGGAGAACGCATTCTAATTCAGTCTCGCGTGTTGTCCCGCGTGTTTTTGCATGCCATTCGATTTAAGAGTTTGGACGCCATCTTGGACTGGCTATGTCGCACATTTTGCCTCGATTTCATGTACAGACATGTGACGTATGCGGGATGCCGCCATGTGCTATTGCTTTCTTTTAATTTACTAATAAAAAATCGAACGCAATTCGCTAATCTTTGATTACTACTAGTAATATATATATATATATATATATATATGTATAGCCGAGTGTTCTAGAGCCGGTAAAGCCCGTATAATTATTTTAAATTTCAAAATGATTTTCTTTGTGTTTTCTTCATGAATTATTGCGTTCGACGAAGGAGAAAGCATTCTAATTCAGTCTCGCGTGTTGTCCCGCGTGTTTTTGCATGCCATTCGATTTCAGAGTTCGGACGCCATCTTGGACTGGCTATGTCGCACATTTTGCCTCGATTTCATGTGCAGACCTGTGACTAACCTGAATGTCAGGCCTTTATTTGTTCCCGCCTCCCGCTAAACCCGGCAGCGCGGGCAGAGGTGCGGGTGAGCGAGAAGGCGAGAAAAATAAAGGCCTGAGGAAACTCTTAACAAAACTGTCTTCCGCCCACTTTGCTATTTTTAAACATGAACGAGTATGATTGATATGAGTTGTCAAAAGAACAAAGCGTATGTTTTGATTTCATCCCACAGAAATATATAGTCTTTCTCCGCGTCTGGTTTTAGTCCAGACTAGTCTAGGTAGACTTGCAATAAATACACGAGCTCCAAATGAAGGCGTTTGTCCATAGTATCTAGACCCGATCTAGAGAAGAGGTTGAAGAATTGGAAAATACGACAAGAAACCGAGAAATTTGACAATTTGAGAGTATACATACATATTGACTCAAAATTCCACCATAATAAAAGATAAACACGATTTGATAGCCGCCTTGATATAGTTTCGACTAAATTAATAAAATATATAATTTTGTAGCACAGGCTAGAACGTTGGAGAAAAGGATCGACTGGATATTGATGTTTTATATTAAAAACAAACGCAATAGGTTGGAATTATTTTATACAGTTTTAGAATTTAAATTTTAGAATGCAGGTGGGCCATTTAATATTAATATTGATACATAATTATAAACGTCTCAACCGTATAAACTCAGTCATCCACAACTAAGACTAACTGCTCCAAGATTCCCGTTTTATAACTTATGGGTCCACTTTTCTGACAACTATTGTTCAGCACTGCCATAAACAACTTGGACTTTCGCATCGGCTTCGCCTTCACTGAGTAGCCATCGCTACCATCGTCCCTGATCAACGAACGAAGGACCCAAGTAGACTGCTTTTCGCAAGGCCTCCACCTGCTACAACGAAATTCCTCACTGTGTCATGTTGAAGTCGATGACGTTCAGAGAACACAAATGGCAATATCTGATATATCAGACTTTACCAAAACCAGTGGGCAAAACAGCAAAGACATCTTGGCTGTCAACAGCGAGCTTTCGAATGCACGCCGTTTGTTCTGGTTTCAAAGACTCATTGCCAAAATGTGTCAATGATTTAACAAAGCGGTTTCGAAAAATCCTTCTATGGTTTGATTTCCGACATAATAAATGATTAAATGAATGAATTGGTCACAGAATCGTACACGATAAACACATTCGAGAAATCGCGAAGACCTTGTCACGGTTGGGCACGTTGTTTATCTGAATGAACCAATCAAAATCCTTACTTCAATTAGTCAGCCAATCAGAGCTCCCGTCCATGAGATGGACGGAGTCCCCACAGTTTTGTTAAGAGTGTCCTCAGGCCTTTATTTTTCTCGCCTTCTCGCTCGCCCGCACCTCTGCCCGCGCTGCCGGGTTTAGCGGAAGGCGGGAACAAATAAAGGCCTGACATTCAGGTTAACCTGTGACGGGATGCGGGATGCGGCCATGTGCTATTGCTTTCTTTTAATTTACTAATAAAAAATGAACGCACTTCGCTAATCTTTGATTACTACTAGTAATATATATATATATATATATATAAGGAGAACGCATTATAATTCAGTCTCGCGTGTTGTCCCGCGTGTTTTTGCATGCCATTCGATTTCAGAGTTTGGACGCCATCTTAACAACTAGTTAACGAATTTTATTGCTTTCGACGAAGGAGAACGCATTCTAATTCAGTTTCGCGTGTTGTCCCGCGTGTTTTTGCATGCCATTCGATTTCAGAGTTTGGACGCCACCTTGGACTGCCTATGTCGCCCACTTTGCCTCGATTTCATGTACAGACCTGTGACGTATATCTCGATTTGGGTTCTCAAGTACTCATGGGATGCGGCCCTGTGCTATTGCTTTCTTTTAATTTACTAATAAAAAATCGAACGCACTTCGCTAATCTTTGATTACTACTAGTGATATATATATATATATATATATATAGCCGAGTGTTCTAGAGCCGGTAAAGCCCGTATTGCAAGGTTTTTAAATGACTTCTAAAATTCATCACTTCATGCGTTCATTGGCGTAGTAATTTTGAAAATTAAGCTTATCTCAGCCGTTAAAAACCAGCGAGAAACTTAGAGCGAGTCTATATCACATAAATAGATCCGATACGCTTATGATCTTCTTTGTGTTTTCTTCATGAATTATTAACGAATTTTAGAAATATATATATATATATATATATATATATATCAAGACCCAGTATCAAGAGCCAGCATTCAGCAAATTGTTCCAAATACAGCACATAAATTTTCAAGAGGAACTTTATTTAATCTTCAATTCAATTCACAACGTTTCGGGGTCTAGCCCTTTCTTCAGGACCTGAAGAAGGGGCTAGACCCCGAAACGTTGTGAATTGAATTGAAGATTAAATAAAGTTCCTCTTGAAAATTTATATATATATATATATATTATATATATATATATATATATATATATATATATAATATATATATACATATATATTACCAAATAATTTGTTAGACTTCACCGCATCTTTTTTATCTATTAGAAGTTAATATCAACAAAAAAATGTTTTCACTCCACCCTATTGTACACACTATCGTGTGATCTATTTTATATGAAATGATAGTTTATATTTATACATTGACCGTGTAAGTCGAGTGTTAATTGTCGCCTCACTTACATTCGTCGTTTGACGTGGTCAAGGGAAAGAAAGTTTTAGTTTCCCTACTAAATTTAAGGGTACGAATCGTTACCCTGATATTAATGGAAAGAAAGTTATAGTTTCCCTGCTGAACGATAGATCATTCAAGCCTTCAAGGGAAGAAAGTTGTTGTTCTCGTAAAGAAATTCGTTAAGTGCTTTGAACCGTGGCCGTTGTAATAACCTCCACCACATAATTGTTGATTCAAATGTTCTTACGATTTCCAGTTAATGATATGATGGACACAACAGACAACGAGTTGTCTAAGGATGATCCACATCCAGGAGGCGAATTCTTGGGTGCCTTGAAAAATGAATTACAACACTCGATGACCAGCCTGATGACAGACATGATGGCTACCATGAAAGAAGATTTAATGACACAGGTCGAACAATATTTCACCGGTACGGACACGGCTGAGATCTATATCGAAGGCGACGATGACCAGAATTCACAAGATCTCCATACAGCCAAGGCTATGGAAAATTACCTTACCCAAAGCGCAAGTCAATCGGATGTAATTCCGAAGACCACGCCGGGGGCGTACGACGATTTGGCGGCTGAATTTTCTACCGCGGGAAAAACAGGACCGCCAGTCGATGACAAGTTAGCCACCTTTATCGGTGACCTTGTTAAAGGGAAATTACCCAAGACGAAAGTAGAAGAGGTCGCTGATAAGTATTCTTTCCCTCAGAACTGTGATCTTTTTCTTTCACCAAAAGTCAACAAAATTGTTTGGAATCAACTCAAACAAAGCACGAAAACCACAGACAGTGCAATGCAAAAATGTCAAAAATTATTTATGTCACCTATTTATGCCATTATCAGGCTTGTGAGAAATCAACAGGAGAGCTTAGAACTACCCTAACCCATGCCCTAATTTAGGCACTGTCTGGCAACAGAGCGTTTACCCTTCAAAGGCGTGATTTACTCAGACCAGATCTCAATCCACAATATCCCGCAATCTGTAATCCATCCACACCGATAACAAGTGACTTGTTTGGTGATGCCCTCGGCAAAGAAATTGACGAAGTTGCAAAAGCTAATAAACTTAGTGGCAAACTTCTGGCTTCTCGACAAGGATGTCGCCGTGGATTTCACCCTTATGGCGGATTTCGTTCAAGAGGGTTTAGCTGTGCCAGTAGCAGTGCAGTCAGAGGCCGTTGCACCTGCAGAGGTTTTACACAGAGCTTCCCTAGTCCAAAGTCTTTTTTATGGGACAGAATTTCAAACCGCCCCAGGTTGGGAGTCAAGTCAACAACCCAGACCAAGACGAGTCTACGCTAATTTCACCCGAACAGGTCAGTTACCTTTATACAATAAATCAATTACTCTCTGGACAAGGCCCATTTGTAGCTGGCCAACTGCAACAGCATATTACCCAATGGCAGAAAATTACATCTGATCCATTTGTTTTGAGTTGTATTATATAGCAATTGCAAAATTGAATTTGATTATGAACCATCACCAGAAAAGAACAATTTTAGTCCTGAATATAAATTCTCGTATCAGGAACAACTGGTTATTGATGATGATATTAGCCTAATACTTTTCTGGCCAAAAACATTATTGAAACGTCAAGCTCTGAACTGGGCGAAATTATCTCTCCCATTTTTGTGCGGCCAAAGAAGGAACCAGGTAAATTTCGAGTAATTTTCAATCTAAAGAATCTTAATGAGGAAGTAACATATCACAAATTTAAAATGGGTACACTTGAAGCTGCTATTAAGCTCATGAAACCTGGTTGTTTTATGTCCTCAATTGACTTGCGTGATGCTTACTATTCTGTACCTATAGCACCTGAACATACGAAATATTTAAAATTTGTTTGGAGAGGTGTAGTCTATCAATTTACAGCATTACCTATGGGCCTCTCAAGTAGTACTCGTATATTTACGAAAGTTATCAAACGTGTATTTGCAACATTACGGTCTCAACATGGCTATTCCTGCCTCGATTCCATTGATGACTCATTTTATACGGTGGACACTGCCATTATTTGCCAAGAGGCAACATTGACTACAGTTCGTTTATTTACTCAGTTGGGGTTTGTGCCACACCCTACCAAGTTTGCTTTTACACCAACACAAATTTAGCATTCTTGGGTTTTAACTTAAACTCAGTGTCAATGAGTCACTGTTACACAGACCAAAATTACGAACATTTTATCGCTATGTCAAAAATATTTACAACACAAAGAATTTACATTTGAGAAGTAACATCACTGATTGGAACTCTTGTCTCTACATTTCATGGGGTTGAGCTTGGGGCCTGTCGGTTGATATGGCAATGATGTACCCACCGCACAAACTGTCGGTAAAGGAACACTCCTTGAAACTTGTAGTTTTGCTAGCCTTGACCTCAGGCCAGCGCTGCAAAACACCAGGCTACTATATCTTCTATACCTTAACGAACATGTGAAACAGAATAGACCAGGCAGATTTTCGGTTTACACAACACTGGGGTATTATTTAGAACGCACAGCACCTTTCAGAAGTAGCTCTTGTACGAAACTACTGATCTGTTACGTAAAACCTTGTGTGCCACTTGGTGTCAATACCGTAGGACGATGGATTAAGAATTTACTTAGTTTTAGCACACGGTCAGCAAGTGTAAGTAAAGCGAGCAAACAACCACCTGTAGATACGATACTTAAACATGTGGGTTGGTCCTCGGGCTCTACATTTCGAAAGTTTTATAACAAACCTATTGTAAGTGTTGACGTGTCCCGAATGCCGTTCTGGAATAAATTGTGTTTATTAGTATGTTGTGTCCTCAACTGATGTAAAATCTCATGTTAACCGGAAAGTACGTCACTACAATTTGGTAGAATTAGAAATTGAACGAGACTTACCTGGAAGTTGAAGTATTATGAGAATTCTACCAAATTCGTAGTGGTACTGAGGGTTAGCATGCCCACCCTATAAATCCCGCCCTTCTCTCGCAAGTATGGTCCTAATTGTGGCCACAACTACCGGTATTTAAAGTCTGACTCATGGCAGCACGTGTACATCTCATGTTAACCCTCAGTACCACTTCGAATTTGGTAGAATTCTCATCAAACTTCAACTTCTAGGTAAGTACACCAGGCGATTTTACGCGTCCCTGCCTGGGAGGCCGATAGCGTTGAAAGGGTTAAATAAAAGCTAAAAATTCAAATGTGAAGTTCCTGAAATTTGTCTGTTTTGGCTAGAAAGCCGCAAACGTTTCAAAAGCTTCATAATGGTAAGATCATGATGCATTCGAAGTCAACAATATTACTGATTTTATATACTTTTATTAATTATGAGTACACGTTCACACGTTTGCCAATTTTAAAAATATTTTCCGTTTAGCTAGAAACTAGAAATTTCTACCCCAAATAGCATTTTTCAATAGCTTGTGTTTGAAATATATCTCGCGATGTTGTGCGTTAAGTATTTAAAAAAAATCTAAAATTCTGTATTAACACTTGTGAGAAGTCAATTTCCTGTCTATATTTGTAATCTTATTTCAAACAACGGTTCGCACATTTTTGACATTTCAACAAGTTTCACATAACGGAGAAACTTGAACTATACATGGAATGAAAGCTTATTCAACATCTGATAACATACGTAGCTACACAATATATTT
This sequence comes from Paragorgia papillata, assembly GCA_035771165.1. Taxonomy (NCBI): domain Eukaryota; kingdom Metazoa; phylum Cnidaria; class Anthozoa; order Scleralcyonacea; family Coralliidae; genus Paragorgia; species Paragorgia papillata. The sequence continues at coordinate 77,479 of JAWNZC010000293.1, forward strand.
TAACAATGACTAGTTCTGAAATTACTGGCCATCTTGTTCTCAAATCATTAATAATAACTCATGAACCAAAAATAAAATAAATTAATCTTTAATCAGTGCTTTGAAATCGGATGAAAAGTACTAGTGCTTTGAAATCGGAGGAAAAGTACTAGTACTTTGAAATAAGGCAAATTATATTACGTTTCAGACCTTTCTTCGGAGTTTTGAGTTTGAGAAGTCAGTTCAAATACTCGACGTAGGACTTTACCGGGATTACAAAGGCCTCGTGTATTAAAAAGGCTATTTGAACTCTTCCGCAACTGACAAGATGCCGCGCGCAATTAATATACAATGCCACTTGATATACTCACCGCTTCTCCCCTCGGAACCATTCAAAAGCCGTCAACATGAAAGTCCATAGGCATCGGGGACCAAAATATCACAGCCCAGCTGCATTAAATAGCTACCAAGTTGAGTTGAGAGTATTCTGTAGTCTAAAAACCAGCCGCCGTATATTTGACAAGATGGAAGGAATTCAGATTGTTTATTCTATTCTATATTCTATAATTATCCCAAATTAGAAACATATCAACCACGTGACGTCACTGGACGGCATTATTGCCTATTGAATTCAGACGCCTCTCTCAGCGAGTGAGAACGATGAGATCGGCGGCTGGCTTTCAGTCTAGGTAAATTATTTCTACCAAGTTTTAGGGCAACTAGTTGCTTGATCCCCGTCCAGGTGTTCTTAATGTTATTATTATTTGTGGTAAAGTAATTTTCATAGTACATTTTTTACTGATTCGTTGCAAATAATTTAATTTGCTTCGATAGAATTTGTATTTAGATTTATAGTATAAGTTATCCGTTGAGAAATACTTCTTATATAGTTTATTTTTTGTTTTGATTGACTTTTTAATACCTGGTGTAATCCAGGGTTTGAACATACTTTTAACTTCCTTTCTTGTAATTCTCCGTAAAGGTGCATGGTTTTCAATGACCCTCACAACCTCAGTGTGAAATGACTGAAAGAAATTAATATTAACATTATCTTCATGTAAGGATAAAATATTTTGCCAGTCTATATTAGAAACCTCAGCCTTAGGTTAGAATAATCTCTCTTGTACATTTTAAAGTTATTAGGTAGGCTGGACATCTTATTGACAATCAAAAAATTTGGAAGATGGTCGGTAATGTCACTTAAGGTATTGCCACTTAGAGTTGTATTCTCTAAGGAAATAAAGAAAATATTATCGATTAAAGTTGCTGAATGTTCGGTGATTCTAGTTGGTTTTAGGATTTGTGGATGGAAATAACATGAACCTAGAGTATTAATAAAAGCATCTGTATCAGGATGTGATTCAAAATTCAATAGGTTAATATTGAAATCTCCCATCATGATACAATACTTTTTTTACTATGGATTTTTTCTATTGTATTATACAATTATCTCATGACACACCCACATTTCATTGTTGTAACAGAGCGGTTAAATCCTTTATTCAACTGAAGTGGGATAACTAGTTATCCACTAGTTATCCACTAGACCATGCAAAGAGAAGGTGAGGATTAAATGTTTTTTATGCACATATTTGTAGAACAACATAAGGTAACCACGTAAACATTAGAACAAAATTTTACCTACACTGCAGTCAATGGGAATATTGTTGACTTGAGTGGGATTTGAGTCAGCAATTTTCTCGTTGACTGAAGTGTAGGTAAAATAATGTTATAAAGTTTCTAGAACAGAACAGGTTGGTCCGAACCCGCAGAAAGCCAGCTATGCAGGCTACATAATGTATCATATATACTGGTAGTCTAATTTAAATATATTTTTTTAAATTTAGGTTCGTCTGTGTGCGAGCCTACTGACCCACTACCTGACATGGACAACTTGACTCAACAATTAAAATCAATTGAAGTATCAAGTGCTGATGCAACTTCTGGTGAAGAATTAGAGGATGTAGTAAATCCGACATAGAGAGAAAACGATGTTGTGGTAAATACTTTAGAAATGGGAATAGATATTCAAGAACTCACTTCAAAAATGGCTGAACTTGTCCCAAAACATAATGAACTTTCTGACCAGCTAAATGAAGTACAAGGAGCATTTGATGGATATGTACTACTATCAACCAAAATCATGTCCAAACAAGAATCCATAACTCAGCTATACAAAGAAATTGTTCAAAGTGGACAAATGCTTGGAGTATTGCTTTCCATATCTGAGAAAGATGCTACCAAGCATCAGATCAACATAGCAAAGTAAGTATTTGACCTTGGTCTAAGGGGCAGTGATACTAAAGATCTGACAACCATCCTCAATCCATTATTGTTTGAAGTTATATTAGATAAACTTCATGATAATTGCCCTACAACTGTCTTGGAGCAACTTGTTCTGTCACCGAATGTTAGTAAAACTCCTGAGATGAAAATGAAAGCTGCTGTTCAGCTTTTAACATCGATGTGAGAGATCAGAATGCTAAAAATGACATTACAATTCTGTTTGGACTCCTGTGTCTTTGTTTTGGAGCTGGACCATCTATGATAGGCCTACTTCAACGTTTAGGATTGTCAGAATTTTATCCTGTTTTGTAAGTGATTTTCACATTTCTTACCTCTATATTTAATACACTTGAATTGTATAAGGCAAAAAAAATTTACAATATAACTTTGTGTAGTACATTCCCCTGGCATCCCAACCCCCACATCTTTGAAGGAGGATAGCAGCATGTACATATTTAAGTAGATTGGTCATTTTTTTATGTTTATGATGGTCATTTTCATGGTGACTTTCAGTGGCGTAGTAAGTGGGGGGTACAGGGGGGTTCAACCTGCCCCCCCCTCCCCGATACGTACCTTTCCTACAAGCATTGTACTTTTATTTTTATTATTCTTTGCTATTATAACACGGAAATCGGTGGACACGTCATTGCTGGCATCATGTTAACATGAGGCATGAAAATACGACAGGTATAGATAAATATACAATATGGTAATTCTTGTTTAGTTGTTCTTGACAAAAGTTAAAAGTGTTGAAGATGAAATACTAGTGTAATTTGGTAGTTTTTTTTTAATCAATGCAAAGTCTTAACAATGGCTTCATTCTTGCGTCCGAGATTACGTAAAATCGCAGAGCTGCTGGTGACTTCTCCACTCTGACTGTTCCCATACCCTGGGCCGCTGAGAGAATTTGTGGGGCCCAGGGAAAATTATTGATTTTGGGCTCGTGATGATGTCACATGGGTCAATTTGGGGGCCCCTGATGACATCATGTCATAGGGTCATGCCTACATGTTCTCAATTGGTCCCCCTGGGTTGGCAAAAAATGAAGTTAGTGTTACTGATATTTACGCATTCTGCGCTATGTTTCCTTACATCAAAAACTCATATCTCAAAATTTTTAGAGGGCCCTTCTCAAGTTGGGGGCCTGGGGCAACTTGCCCCCTAGATCCTCCCCTGGTTGCCCTGCTCATACCCCCTCCCTAATAAGGAATCTCTGGCTATGCACCTGTTGACTTCCAAATTCAACATGAGAGAACATCTTCATCCATTTCGTATTTGTTGTTGCTACATTTGCCAAACACAAGAATGTTATTGTATGATTTAAAAAATGTTAGTATCATTACTGGTATTGTCTTTACTGGTGTTGTCTCATTCAACTCTAAGTAAACTGGAACGCTAACTCCATAAGTCAGGCCCTATGAATGGATGAAGCCAAAAATCTTTAAATGTTAGTTTTTCTGAGGTTTGAGCTGAAATACTTAACGCTGAACGTTGGGCTGTATAAGAAACTGAAGCTATTGAAAAATGCTATTTGGTATAGAAACTTCAAGACTTTAGCTAAAAGGGAAATATTAAAACATATGAAAACAACTGCCATTTTGTTTACCGTAGGTTACAAAATGGCAGTTGTTTTTATATTTTTTAATTATTTCTCTTTTGGCTAAAGTCTTGAAGTTTCTATACCAAATAGCATTTTTCAATAGCTTCAGTTCCGTATACAGCCCAACGGTCAGCGTTAAGTATTTCAGCTCAAAACTCAGAAAAACTACAACACGTTTCTTAGTGTTATTTCCCAGCGAAATATGGTCGAACATTTACTACATTTTAAAAAGTTTAAAATAACGAGGAAACTTATACTATACATCAAATTGAAGCCAATGCTATTTCTAAAAACATACGTATAAAACAATGTATTTAAATCCGTTGTTTTGGAGTAATTTTTTATCGTCCCAAACTAAATATATGACAGGATGAAAATTAAGTAACTTGAAGCACGGGAGCTACCAGCAAAGGGACCGGCACTGGCTTCAAACCCCAACCCCCTCCCCCCCCCCCCCCCCTCTCCTGAGTTATCGTTCCAGTCTTCTTATAGTTCAATGTATTGTCTTTAGAATCAAGATATTGAGAACTCAAGTACAGAATTACAAAACGATAATCCGGCAAAGAGTCACAGATGGCTGTCCTGTAATCACCTTCCAAGACAACATGCAGTTGATGCGCACCTCAGGCTGTCAAAATTACATAAAGAGAAAGTGATGCAAAATAAAATGTGGGATTTCACAGTACGAGGTTGGCGTATAGCAGATATAAATGGGATAGTGGACTTATTTCAGGATGAGTCAACTATGGAAACACAGCGAATTTTCAAAAATTTGAAATGATATGATGACATGTTAATTGGTAAGGCTTTAGTGGTCAGCATTGTTATTAAAAGATGGTGGCTCCACCCAGCAGTTGTAACACCCAAGAATTTAGTGAAAGTGCCTATAACATCTGTGGCGATTTTGAATATTTCAACTCTTTGGATTCTCCTGAGAAAATTTGTAATATATCTTGTCAGCAGAAAACTTCATCTTCATACAGTACAAGTTTGTAGACTTTTTTTGTTAAAGTGGCTGGAAATGACTTCATTCTAGGAATTTGAAAATAGATTTTGATATAGACAGATTCATAGTATGACATCACTTCCGTGAACTTTAACAGAAAAAAAGTCTATGAAAGTCTATAAATTTTCGGCGACAATGCACTGTGATTTTTGCAATGTTGCTCGGAACAGAAAGGGTTTGCCTTCGGGTTTTCCTTTGCCCGTTGAAAGGTGACATCCAGTCAAGGTCATTGTTTCTAAGCATCCAATAGGAATTCTATGAAAATTCGATTTCCCCAGAGTCTTCCCCGCCTCACAGCAACCGCGCGGGATGACGACTGGGAACGAGATTGGGGACGAGATTGCTTTTCACTTCGCTTCCCCTCTCCCCCTGCCCTCGCGTTTTTTCTCGTCCCATACTCTTATTTCTTTCTCTGGTAATCTGGTTTGCCCGCAACGTGGGAAGTGTACACAGTTGCCACTATTGCTCGCAAAGTGGGAAGACACAGAGCTGCCTGCGGGGGAGGCTAGTTTTACATGACATTTACTTCTGTTTGCATTACAACGCTGCCAAGTTTAGGAGAATTTTGTAATTTTTGTTCGATATTTGGTAGATTGGCCGAGATGGTTTTCGTAAAATTTTACCAAATTATTGCTAATCTATGAAATAATTACAAATGCTTATACTTACTTTTTCATTGGTTTGGCTTATAATTCGGTAGACAAATCCATGTTTTTCTCCCTTTAGCGTGCGACAAATCGCCGAAAATGTGAAAATTTGGTTTCGCCACATCGGCTGGTCAGCGGTCTGATAAACACTTCATGGCATATCGTTATTAAGGTTGCATTGTAAAAAGGGATCATTCAGGATCATATTAAGACCAAAGGGGATAAATTTGGTCAAAAACTCGATAATTAACAAATGGACGACGTTTTTCCGTGCGTGTGTACTGTAATAACGCACAGATGACGTCACAGCGTGTAAAGAAAAGACTGTTGTTCCTTACGCGCTGTGACGTCTTCTGTGCGTTATTACAGCACACACGCAAGGAAAAATGTCATCTATTTGTTTTATACATCAAATTTTATTATTTTAATAAGAAATGTTTGATATTTTTGAATCGTCCAACCGGCAGGGCTATTGAAAAGGAGCTAAATTTCAATTCAGGTTTAATTACGTCATAAGTGATCTATACAAATAAAGCAATCTGATTGGGCGACAGAAGAAATAAGGCTGTCCTGATTGGTTAATTTTTCAGTTTCCGGTTACGTCACGTATAATTTATGCAAATCATGATCATGACATTTGACAAATTGAAAGTTTATTCAAACAGTCAAACTTCGTGTCAAACTTCGTGTCTTTTTGTCGGCATTTCTAGCCAAAGTATTTATCGTTGAACAAACAGATTAGTTCTTCTTGACGGGATCTTGCTGTCCCATGTATATTTGGACGCTTCTTATGCTGAAAATTCATCTGGGAAAGCATTTATCGTTGAAGAAGGCCGAGAAGCAGGCGTACTATTAACAAGCCAAAATTATATGTTCTGTGTTTGGAAATCTTGTACCCTTGTCCCAGAGGTTTTGTTGACAATGGCTGATATCTCCTGGATTTGTATGGCTGAACAGTATTTCCATGAAGAGGAATGGAAATTGTATCAGAACATTTCTGAAGCTGTGGAGTAGATAGCGTTGTGCGCCGGAGACGAAGGTATTAAATGACCGTATTTATGTCGATAATTTTAATATGTCTGTGTTGTTGGACAACGACTTGATGGCCGTGTCTCTCATCGCTGAGTGATATGTGTAATCTTCAGACAGTTGAAATGTACTTTATTTTGTACCAAGTTGCATCTTCAAACGTGTAATTTGATCAAATTTTTATAAAACAAATTTTTTTTGCGACTTCGTTACGTCAGCTGTGCATGTGTACTTTAATAACACATAGTTCTTAGCCAATCAGATTGTTTGTTTTTCTTAGGTTGTTGTATAATTAATTGTAACATAATATTAGAACCGGATCTCAAAGAGTTAAAGTGCCTCTATGGCCAGTGGGATCTTTACATATTTAAATAACTTAGGTTAAAAGAAAATGTTTCCCGAAATTTTTTCTCAAAAATATTAAATCCCCGCCCATTAACAGCGCTTCAAAGTTGGTACCTGTATAACTGTGACCGTGCATTAGGGACATGGTGCGAGTTTACTCTGTGACGTCATGGTCGGAACCGAACTTCTGACTATTTAGTGTGTTTTTTGTATTGCGTCTCTTAAACCTTTATTTAAGCAATGAAAACTTTAGATATATTCATCAATATGTTCCAAGATGGTTCGTCTGACTCAGACACGGTGGAAGAAATGTTGGTGTTCCGACTGTGACGCAAATGTGACGTAAATCTATCAATTAGAGCCCAGGCCCAAGAAAACGGTCTAACTTTCAAAATGGCGCGATTTGGGCTGATTTGGCCAACTTCGGAGCACTGTTAATGGGCGAGCATTTAATATTTTTGAGAAAAAATTTCGGGAAACATTTTCTTTTAACCTAAGTTATTTAAATATGTAAAGATCCCACAGACCATAGAGGCACTTTAAATGTTTTTCAACAAAGCTTAAAAAGTTACTGTTTATGTTGGACAGCACTGGACGAGAAAGGGAGGCAAATTTTTCGGACGTCGTGAGTTTCAGGCTCATACTCGGCCATACATTTTAGATCTCAACTTCAATTTTCCATGCGGCTTGAAGATAAAGCTCCAAGAAATATAAGACTTTAGTGGCAGCACAAGTTAGTTTAATACTTCGTGCATGCATTTCGGGAAGCTTTAAAGAAGGTAGTTTGAAGAAAACGAGTACTAGTGTCGAGACCTGACCTAAATATAGCCAGAAATGTGATTTAAAAACGTCAGTTTAACAACATGAAACCGGACATATTATTTTACCCATTTGAAGCATGTTCACGATATTCTATAATGTGCTGGTAAAATACAGGCTTTATCTTATACCGTGTGAAACATTTGTTCTTTTCCATATCCTATGTAAGAATGGAGATTCGGCTGTTTTTGTGATGTTTCTAGCTTGGCTTTACATATTAAACAAAATTAGCCGTATATGACCACGTATGGGCCTGGAACTGGTGTCCAAGAATGCCCCATGCCCGTCATTTTTTGCTTCACTTTTTGATTGGTAGTCAGCCTTCTAGGTATATATATATATATATATATATATATATATATATATAGTTCACTGGCTTCAAAATGTTTACTGCTGACAATAGGAAATGATCAGCAATCCAGTTATACGCGAGTTGCACGATCATGCGCACGCATCATTTTTCGGGGCTACATGCAAGCAAATGTGGTAAATGAAAGAAATTCGACAATTTCTGAAGATATTAGCATCAGGAACTATCTCTATATTTAAGTTAAATTTCATTTATTATTGGCCACGTGTTCATGTTTGTAACCCGCCAAAGTGATGCGCGAGCAACATCGTGCAACTGGCCTATATTGAGACCAGTGAACGACACCTATATACCTATAAAAAGAAGGTTTAAGAAGGTTTCGGATTGGTTTAGATAACCTAACCTAAACAAAAACACTAACCCTAATCAGCAACGACCATAGAAACGAGTTAGTAATTGACAATGTGATTTGTTACCTATAACCAATAAGCAAATTTCTTTATATTAAGTAGGTCTTTACCGAAGACAAATGTGACAATTAACTGATTCGTTTCAAGTTTTATTTGTAAAAGTTAAGGCGCATTACAAGACGATTACAATTCTTGTTTGCAGAAAAAAGACTATGCTATTGTTGCGCTTGAATTGCTGAAATGGTAGTACATAAAATGTTTATTCACTGAATATTAACCTCATAATTGGTCGTCATGAAAGAATAAAACTCGTAATCGATACCACTGTTGGCAGCATTTCTAGGATCTGTAATCAATTGGTCATCGCCATCATATCGTGTGGCAGCTGTACCGCCAGGCTTATGAGACCAGAGTCCGTTGGTGTCCAAACGATACCAATGATAATCTGTATCTGAAGTGGAATTTATGAGAAAATTTAGAGTTGGGAATGCAGACGTTTATCTGGAGGTTGCAAAGCGACCAACGGGGCACGTCGCATAATTTTGGATCACATGTGTAATTTTCGATACTATTCATTCCTGAAGACCTAAATATAATAAAAGGTGAACCTGTTTCGGGCTTATTTATTTATTTATTTATTTATTTATTTATTTATTTATTTATTTATTTATTTATTTATTTATTTATTTATTTATCTATTTAAAAATCTTTATACACGGTAGCTAATCAACTTTAGATATAAGTACAATAAATAGAAATACAATGGTATAAAAATAAAAATGGTTGCTTTTCATTAGGCCGTGTTTGAATGTTATATATAAATATAAATATAAAAAAAAATATCTAAAAGATTAAAATATTATATTACAAATTATTTACAAAATATCTAAAAACACTAAGATATAAAAAATAGTGACAAAAAATAGTGGTGTTATCAAGTAATTGCTACTAATAAAACATTTTTCTTTGTCAAACTAGGGAGTTTGTCCCAGATTCTAGCCGCAGCGTAGCCAAAACTTCTCTTTATATCTTTGGTTTTTGGTTTAGACAACATCAGCATATTGTTATTACTTCTTAGGTTATAGTTAGTATTATTCGACATTTCGAACATAGATGTAATATTTGGAGGACAATTATTGTTAAAGCCTTGCTTACATATAGGATGCAATTTGTTCCTCTCTTCTTTCTTCTATAGTTTTCCATCCTAAGTTGGCTAATATTTCATATGAACGAACATCATATGTGTCCTCTGTTATTATTCTAGCTGCTCTGTTTTGTAGTTTTTGCAACTTGATTTTTAACGATTGGTTGCAAATCCCCCAAACCATAGAGCAATAATCAAAATGAGGTAAAATTAGCGATTGATATATTTTCTGTAAAGACTGCCGTGAAATATATTGTTTCACGCGTCGTAAAATTCCAATTCCCTTTGAAACGTTTTTGCTGATTTTGTCTATTTGTTGATTCCAGTTTAAATTTTCATCAACTAGAATCCCTAAACTCTTTGTAACCGAGACCCGTTTTAAATCTATTCCTTCTATTTGAATGTTTGGGTCATGGTTGTTACGTGATAATCTTTGCCGCGTGCCAATTATCATGTATTCTGTTTTACCGACATTAACAGTTAGTTTATTAACAAGAAGCCAATTGTGAACTTTATTCAATTCACAATTTAAGTTATCTTCCAAATCTTTAATAGTCTCTCCGCTTGTAGTTATATTTGTAGTTATATTTTAAGATTTGAAAATTCTTATTGAATTCTTATTCATACTCGAACAGACTGATAGCACTTTTAAAAAAGTATATAGACTTTATTCCAAAATGGCGGATACTTTAAGATACTTTTATGTACATATAAATGAGCCCTTATAACTTCGTTTTAAAGTAAAAATTCTTTTGAATTTCCCACATGAAAACGAGTTCTGTCTGTTCATGTGGACTAATTTATATGTATATAAAAGAATCTTAAGTCGGCGTCCATTTTGGGATAAGGTCTATAAACTCTCTAGAAAAAGTGCCTACAATAGTGTGTGGAATTTATTTATACTGGGTTATTTGTTTTAAAATATAAATAGTCAAAAACAATATCCAAATTAGTCGTTTTATGAGTGATTAAGAACATACTTTTCTACAACTAAAACATGTTTGTATATATAGTTCACTTATGAAATTCAACGTTTTTGACCACAAAATGCTTTTTTATGTACTTTCGAGTGATGTCATAAGTCGTGCAACTATGCCATGCAACTATGTTAGCGATGCCTCAATTTTTACGGTTTTAAAATTCGAAATAAACATACCTTCCTTTGATTGTTTGTCTTAAACTTTTCACGGTCGAAAGAAGGGATATCAAACATTTATACTGTTGTGTTATTATCTCCAACTTAAAATTAGTTGCATAGCAACTTTAAGTTTTGTGTTTGAGCTTGCATTACGGCGAAAAAACCAAAGTAGACAAAGCAATTTTTTTGAGTAAATGAGTCTAGCAATGTCGCATATGATAAGTTCGACGTTTGTTGCGCTTTGGTCGTTCTATTCGACCGGAATGTTCAAACTTAACATTTGCACCGGTTCCTTTAAAAAGTTTGTTAACCACTTGCTTTTTCAGGCACTTCTTCATATAGATTCACATACACACAGTACACACCATACCCATTTTTAATTTGAAGTACAAGCTTACCAGGGTCGGATAGTAGACCTGGAGCAACAACAAGCGCCACTAGCCATCGTCCATCAGGTGCATCTACCGGAGGCAGATTAGGACCAGGTTGAGGATCTAGCACCTGCAAACCATCGTATACGGCAGCCTGTTGCACCTGCGGTCCACTGAATTCTGTAAATGGGTGGCCACTAGCCTTTCCAGGTTGCGCAAATGTACCGGTGATTTGGTCATTTGCATAGTTGTAGCAGTTGTTATTTAATTTCACGGAGTCATCCGAATTCCACTTGGCCAAGTCAAGGACCGGACTCCCAGAAGTTACATCCCCAGGACCAGGTGGAGGTGCAGTTATAGGACCAGGTGGAGGTGGAGGTGCAGCTGCACCTGCACCTGCAGCTTCAGGTGCACCTGAACATGCAATCATGCGCGAGATTTTCTGATGAAAATCGTCTGTTTTTAATTCTTTTGGCATGGTGTTCAGTAACAATTGTTGATGAGCGACTGTCTCCTGGCCAACAATCAACTCTGGATGCTCGGCATCTTGGTGATGTAATAGAAAGCCTCTATAACCGAGCTTTGCAGCCATTTGTCTAGGATGGCACGGAGCTTTACCATCTCTTGCTCTTTCATCTTTGTGGTCTTTGATTTTTTTGTAGCTTTCATGGCTCGAATGAATCGTCCAAGAAGGGTCTGGACGACCAGAATATATTGACAAAGTCACCTTATATTCTCCTAGATTTTAAGAGAAGAAAATGAATATGATATACATATAATAATATATAGGTAATTAACTAATGACGATATACAGTAGTACAAGAACAAAATGAATCAGCAATAGAATTAACCAATTTTATTACAACACAATTCACCGTAGTTGCGTTTGCAATCATATCGATTATATATGATATATATGATTATATATATGATATATATTATTACTAGTTATATAACTAGTAATAATATACAGTGTGATAAGTACAATGAATCAAGATTGGAATTACACAACAATTTAACTATTACTTGATTCACTGTACGTAATGCTACGGCAATGAACGAATTATAACTTGCAACAATATAGTCGATATGTAGAATTGTAACAATTAATAATAATAATAATAATAATAATAATAATAATAATAATAATAATAACAATAATAATAATAATCGTTTATTAGTAGTACATCCACAAAATGGCTCTTCGCCTACTAAATTTAACTAATACATCTAAATATATTACTACAAATATATTACATTACACATTATACATTTAAATATCTACTACAAATTTGTTATGAAAGAAATTTAAAAAATGTTGGTATGTTAATATATAGAAATTTATCGCAGAATGAATTATAATACGTACTAAGTACATCTACTAGTCCATTTCGAATGAATAGTTCTTGACCATCCTGCCGAATTTATTATAATCGGTTTCTGATCTAATATTATCCGGTAGGACATTAAAACATTTAGCTGCGCTATCTTGAAATGTGCCTGTTTCTTTTGGAATCTCTAATTTTGGTGCTGTCAGAGATCGTAAATTATAAGAGTTTACTACATGTAGTTCTAGTTTCAAGTATTCTGGGGATGCTTGGTTGTAGAATGATTTGTGTGTCATTTTCAGAAGAGTTAATTCCATCATTCTTTCAACCCGCAACCAATTTAAAGTACGTCGATTGATGCATATCTTTCCAGGACAAACCCTGAACATGCGTTTTGAACTCTTTGGATAATTAAACATCTATTGTTTTCAATAATATAAGTGATAGTTAAAATATGAGCTGCCGATCTTTATGGTGTGAAATGAATATTTAAATTATAAGTTGTGGTCAAATGAATCAAGGGAGAAGCTTATAAGCAAGTAAATAAAGTACCTTGTAGTGCAAACATACTTTTCCCATAGAAATTGATCGAAATTAAATATATTCATCAGTAATGGGATAATTTTAACGAATTATTTGCATTTGGAAGTTGACAAGGCTATGGTCAAGTATGTCGGCGAGACGGTTTCGAAAACCAAAGAATGAAGTGGAAGAACGCTCTTTACTCGCCCAAGTTACGCCAAAAGCTACTCAGTATAACACAAAGTGGGCAAGGAAGATTTTCGAGGATTGTCAGCAAAACAGAAGTACCAAGAAGCCACAGGTGGAGTCAGTCGGTTATGAGGGCGTGAATTTAAGTCAGGTGCAAGACTTAAACATCAGGCTCGAAGAAATGTCACCTTATAGCTTGAACTTTTGGCTGTCTAAATTTGTTAGTGAAGCTGCAAAACAGACAGGCGAACGGTATCCGCCGAAGACTTTGTATTTGTTGATGTGTGGAATAAACCGACATTTGTTAGACGTGAAAGGGGAAGATTCATTTAACATTCTTGCTAAAGGTGACCGAAGGTGAGTAAGGGATACTTCCCTGAGGACTCTAACTTTCTAGGAAACATGTATATATCATTGGGTGAATATGTTCTGACATTTGTTGCTAGATTCTGGCTCTTTCGGAAGAGTTTAGATGGCGAAATGAAGGACGCGACTAAGCATGGCATTGCCCAAATTTGCACGAAGGAACTCGGAGAGGAGATCACAGAAGCAGACGAGAATGAACTCTGGGAGAAGAAACTCTTGGGATCTAGTTCAGCTGGGTCATTATTACATACTATTTCAAATATATTCTCGGTCGTAGCTGTTATCAATTTTATCAACAGTAAGTTAATAATAAAATAGGTTGAGTAAGAGATCTTTATGAAGGTTAATGCATACTAATTGAGTTGAGTAGGACACCTTTATCAAAGTTAATGCATACTAATTAAGCATGCTAGGTGGTCTTTATTGCCATTTACAATGGTATGCACATGATGTAAATACTGAGCTCTGATTGGTTTGTGGCCTAATGAATAATTAATGAATTTTACAGTTATAATTAAAAAACTCATTAATAATTCGTGAGGAATACACAAAGGAAATCGTACCATGTCCGTGGTTTTATATCTGATAAAGAAATCTCCTGATTTACATAAACTTTAGCTTTGATTTTCTCGGCTTAGATTCTATCGCCTCGTGTTTTATATCTGATAAAACACTGCTGCTTATGTTTTAAATTTTACTTAAAACTTTAAATTTAAGATGTTTAATTTAAAGAATTCCGAACAGTGGTATATATATATATATATATATATATATATATATATATATATATATATATATATATATATATATATATATATATGAAAACTTAAAACGTGTTCGTTGTTACTCGGAGTTTCACGCCCGTGGACGATCTTCAGACAACTAATTAAAAAATTCAGTTTTGACTATACATATGATGAATGTTTACGTCATAGGATGTAGGGAAGATGTCATCGTCTTGGTTCATTAAGCTTCAGGTTACAAATCTTATGTTTGTTTCTGTGGCGACATTTAGAAAATATCTCGGCTCTTTTGTTGAAGAGGTGTTTCTTATCAGCTTTCATTATACACAATTTCTCTTCGAGACAGAGATTGCACCGTTTTGCACCGCTTTTGTACTCACTTGCGCGTTTTAAGATGCACCATTTCACTGAAAATTGGCGGGCATCATTTTTTAGTTTCCAGATGTAGTTTGATAGCACAAAATATGAGAATCGTTATCAACAAACACAACTCCCGCGTCCTCCACAAGTCCAGAAGTAATACTGAAGCAACCGCCTGCAACTGTCGGAATAGAGAAACCTGCCCTCTTCCTGGAAATTGCTTAGTCCCTAATGTAATTTACAAGGCCGAGGTTACGACCACCGATGACATGACCAAGAAAAGAAGCATTACATTGGCATGACAGCGGGCCTACTCAAGCTACGCTACAATAACCACAAGAAATCGTTTCGCGACCCGGAACACGCAAAGCACACTGTGCTATCAAACTACATCTGGAAACTAAAAAATGATGCCCGCCAATTTTCAGTGAATGGTGCATCTTAAAACGCGCAAGTGCGTACAAAAGTGGTGCAAAAGTGGAGCAAACAAAGCTTAAGCGCGGGTATAACTAAGTTGCAAACACGTTGTCGTATAATAGTGCATGCGAATCTTTCTTTTCGATATTTTAATACCAATTTCAAATTCGAGACTGCTCTTTCAACGTTATTGACATGGCGCGTTCGTGTGCTCTAACATCTTTGCTAAATTTGGAATTGTTTCCAAAGCCGAGTCACCGAGTATTTGCAAAACAACTACAATCTAGAATCAATCCGTACTCAAAGAGAGATATATTTCTGCTACCACATAAATGCGCCACACTGCGACAGATAACGTCATGCGGAAGTCCTAAGTTTATCGGCCAATAAGAAGCCGGAGGGATTCCTGCTAATAACGCCATGTCTTTCATTGTGTTACGCCATTTTGTTTGCTTCACCCTTGTGGTGCGTTCAATTTCAGCTTGCCTACGCTTTGTCCAAAATTCAGAAAATGCAGCAAGAATAGATTCCATGTT
Source organism: Paragorgia papillata (assembly GCA_035771165.1). NCBI lineage: Eukaryota > Metazoa > Cnidaria > Anthozoa > Scleralcyonacea > Coralliidae > Paragorgia > Paragorgia papillata. Next base: position 93,024 of record JAWNZC010000293.1, read on the forward strand.
GGAAAGTGTAATTCGCAAAGGCAGGTTAACGTTTTTTTGGGACAGCTGTTAAAGGACCTCCACCATGTCGATGAAAAGAAAGCCAATGTTCATGACGCTCAGCAAGAAATCTTGGCGAAACATCAAGAAATCGACACTCAGATTACCGTTGCTGTGGAGAAAGTAGCAATTGCAAGTAAGTCTCATTTGTGATGCATACTAAATAACCAACTGAATTTGTCTATTTGGTTTTTGGCCCCCTTTAATATTGATATTTGTGTGACTTTTTAATAGTGGCCCCATTATTGATATTTGTGTGACTTTTTACTGGTCAACATGGTGGATTTTTTTATAAATAAACACGTAGTATACTGTTAAAAATATACCTGTTTCTTTTCTTAACATAATGTGAATTGAATACTTCAATTCAAGAAAAAGAAGAGAAAGAAAAAGAATTGGTCGAGCAAGCAATTAAAGAAGCTTAAAGAAGTTACCTTCCAATATGAGAAGCTAAAACCTCTTCTGGATCAGAAAGGGTATTCACGTACACGAAGAGAAAACACCAGTACTAGCCTTGAGACTATTACAAGCCGTACCTCAAGCATTCGCTACAGAAGACGACAAGAAACCAAGAATGTTCTGGAATACATCCATGGTGGAGAAGAAGGGTCTTTACTTGGTGCTTGGGATTTCTTAGCAGCGAATGCCAAGAAAGAATTGGTGGACAACCTGATTGGGAAATATAGACGGGGAAAATATTTGGAAGGTATTGTAACTGAAGCTATGAAAGGCTTTAGCCAATCAGAAAATTCCATGACGCAAGCTGTTGCTTTCAAGTATGAAAATTTCTTGTCACGCAGAAAATTTAACTTACTATGTAAAACACAGTCCTCTGTATTCGATGCCAATAATGAAGTATGGGTGCCTCGGAACATTAAGTGTTTGGGTCTTGACATGCAAGTCTCCCTTAACCGTATATCAGATGAAAGTGTTGAGAAATTTGTCAAGACCCTAGATATTGGTTGTGTTAGTCAGATTCCTAATGTACCTGGTGTCACTAGGACAGTAACAGGACTAGTGTTCATGATAATTGATCTGCATTTAAGGTTGCCACATCTCTGTCGGCAGCTGGTGTGGTTCAATGACAATATTAACCATTTTATTTTTCAGTTTTCGGATGATGGTGCTCCTGAAACTAGTCAGCTTACTCTGTCTATAGGAAGTATGACATTCTGGAACTTACGGGAAAGAGTTAGGAGTAGAGAGTTCCAGTATATATTGCATTGTGTCAGCCTTGGTGAGAAGCATGAGTTCCTTGAGTTGCCTTGGCAACAACATACTGAGGAAATGTTGTTGCTTGAATCAAGTGTTTTTAATGTGAGTTGAACCAGGCTGCAACATATCCTTCTCCTTATGCTAATGTCCATAAGGGCAATATGTGTACCATGGGTGGAAGCATTGGTTTTAACAGTAATTTGTGGCAGCCATATGTTACTGATATGAGTGAGAAGCACGTGAGCACGGTAAATACATATCTTGCTGCCCTGCCAAAAGGACTTAGTAAGAAGGTTATCCACGATAAGAAACTTTCATTCATGGCTGACAATGGGATTCGTGGGAACTCTGGACAATGGGAACTCGGAAAACCTAGGATTGGGATTTTTTCTGATAGAGTAAAACCAGATCCACTGCATTGCGAGATTAATGCCTGGCAGCATATTCTCGACCTAATTTATAGTGAATCAGTGAGGAGATGCCTTTTGTGAAATTTATTGAGACATTGTCTGCACCTGTTGGTTTGGAAACTGTTGACTCTGAAGATGGTGCATGTGATCTTGGTGGTTCTACTGATGATGCAGCTGCATCAGGAGGTTGTTCTGTTAGTGAAGGGGGATTTGATTGTTCAGAGACTGGTGTGAGTGGAGTATGTGGGTCGATTGACAATGTGATAGGTATCCCAGATAGTGGTATTTGTGACAAAGGCATCTCTGAAGAAGGTTGTTCTAAAAGTAATGAGGTTTCACCTGGAATTAGCAGGCAATTTTCAGTGCTAGAATTGCAAAAGCAGACTGCTGCTGACAACATGAATAACATGCTTAGAAATTCAGCATCTGATAAATCTTGTAGCACTTCAGTCTATGGATGTGGACTGGCCTACCTTAGAACCAAATTAGAAGAGCACTACAATGATGAAGCGAAGCGCTTCAACAAACTGAGTACTCGACTTATTGGTGAGCAGGCAATAGTTCTTGCCCGGCACAGCTACAGACGTGTTGACTGCTTGAAAACAGGAAATGAAACAGAGGGGGAAAAGTTAAAACGGTTAGCTCTTTCTAAGATAGTAGAATACTTGAGAAATGCTGGTGGATTAATTAACAAAATTCATGTTAATAATCCAGATGAAGTTGATCAGCTAGAGGAGTTCTGTCAACTTTACTTTAATCTTTTAGTCCTTTTTTTCCCTAAAAGTGTAAATGTGACTGTTTGGACAGTGGCATATGCCTTACCATTTCATGCAAGGAAGTTGTATGAAGAATATGGAATTGGTTTTGGCATACTGTCCCTTCAAGCCAAGGAGTCCAAACATGCTGGACTGAAAGCTGAAGTTTCCTTGACAAATAGGTCAAGAAAAAGTGACAATAATGGCAAGTGGTGGCAGGTTATGAGGTCAAACTATGTTAGATCTTTCTACCTACCGGAGCATCAACCTTCGCCCCCATCTTATGCATCACATTTTAAGTCCCGCAAACCTCCTCATTGTGAATTACCTTTCTATTGTGATTGTGGAAGAAAGAAGGATGCAGTTCAGTACACACACTGTAATGTGTGTCGTGAGGGTATGTGTGTTGTAAAGTGTGCACAGCAACAAAAGTTGTCACCAGATGTTGTTGTCATACTTAAACCTATTATTTGCAGTACATGCAGCAAAAGGTTTCCAGATAAAGCAGGGTTGAAAGTACATATCGATATTGCACATAGTTCCCAATCTGTTACATTAATGGGGAATTACTCAACAGCTTTGAAATCTTTGTCAGTCGAACGGCTTAAAAACCTCTTGAGGGTTAAAGGTCTTTCTACTTCTGGTAAAAAAGATATTCTTATTAGACGTCTTGAAAGTGTAGTGTCTGGAGAGTCATAATCATTGTTGCAGGGTATTTATAGAAATTGGACATAGTTATAGATTCATGATCAATGTTGGTATTTACACTCAGTTATAATTAGACAGTGGAAAGGTGTGGTGGTAAAATCTTTTATCAATTATTGGATTCAAGTGATACATGTAGTCTGTGTTAATGACTCAAAATTTTGACAATTTGTAAAATAAAATAAAATTTCCTTTCTGATCAATTAGTAGGAGTTGCAGGAAGTACAGTACATGCATTTCCTTGATAATTACTGAATTCTAAATATTGAAAATATAGTAATATTTTTTAAATGCTTTTATCCAATAATTGTTAGCTGTTGCTATTGTCATTGAACATCTTCAATTTTAAAATCACTATTGAATGTGCTTTCTCTTAAATGCAGACTTGCATGATATCATGACCACTAGTCGCAAAAATAGTGCTAACAATGTTTTGTTTATGATATTCAAAAAATAAATGATTTTATTTTATTTGTATAGGTAATAGCATGGTTTCAAGTGCAATTTGGAAAAAACATGTACAAGTGACTATATATAAAAATTGCATGAGTCCGAAGGACAAGTGTTATTTGAGGTCTTTGAAAAACTCACGAGTGCGTGTTTTTTTCAAATTACACAAGAAATCATGCTATTACTTATTAATAATATACATGAAAAAAAGTAGAGAATCTTTCCAATCAAAATGCTTTGTGCAAATAACATACACTGTACGTGAAAAAATTTAACTAGAAGAGCTTTTTTTCTAGTCAAAAATAATTTTTGTACAAATTTAAAAAAATAGAAAATTTGCACTGTATTTCCTTTTTTCTGCACTGTATTTCCTCAAAACTGCACTGCTCTCAGCAAATCAGAATTGAGAAATTTTTTCATGTATGTTATTAAGTCATATAATACAGTATATCCCAACTTGGAATCAAACCCAAACCTACAATAATATAATTACATCAGAAACTTTTATAGTTATTATTATAAATCATTATTATCTTGTACACATAATTATTATACTGTACAGATACATGTATATACAGTATCTTAAAAACTAAAAAGAAGTTTACATTTTTGTTAATAATTCATACTTTGTTCAATAATACTCAATACTGTAATTTAACTGAAAATAATGATACCGTAATACAATGATTGAACATAATTTGTCCTAACATAACAAGTGTTCTTTGCTAGCAGTTTATGGAAAACAATAATTTATATACAAATGTGGGTGAGTCTAACTTTCATAACCCTTTATAGCCCAAGGGCCGTTTGTTCAAAAGGCGATTAGCTTAACAACAGTTTTTTTCCTAAGAAATTTGAGCTAAAGTTGTCAAACAGAAGAGTTTGGGTTTTGGTCGAGGGTCGAGTGTCGAGGGTTGCCAGTCGAGGGTCGAGGGTAGTTGGTCGAGGGTCGTAAAATATGCTAAAATTTACGCGCATAAATAATTTCCTTCTAGCGGCACAAATAATATTTAGGCGGAAGATACATATTGTTTGGACATTTAATGCGCGCGGCAAGGTGTTTACTCGGCACTGACTGATAGGAAATATTTAGTAAATTTATCTACAAAAATCCTGCCCAATAGAACTTTTACTGATAACCTATTAGCCATGTTTTTCGCATTCTTACTCGTGTATTATCTTCGTGCATTCCGATCCTTTACCATTTCGCAAGCGGTAGGAGCAACTCAAGGGGCAAATAAAAAAGGGTAAACCTCCGTGCTATTTTTGTAAATCGACAGAATTGCCTGCGGATGAATCATGAAGCTAGGCCAAACGTAATGTGCATTATTTAGATTTCGACGTTGGAAACAGGTCGTAAATTGTAATTATATAAATTCTTATAGTCAGTTTCAGTTTGCTTTTGAAATTCGTTTGTCAACATTCGTTGGAAGGTTGGGAACTTGGTACGGAAGTTCGCGAAGTTCGTTGTGTAGCGTGTTTTTGGGCCATAGTGAAGAGACTTTCTTCTCTGATTCTGGAACAACTTTATTGACAAACGAGATTGAACAGCTGAACGTTACAAACGTCTTCTCTAGCTACATCGCACCTTCGGTTCTCACATCTCGTTCACTCAGTCTCACAATTCTCGCTTCTAAATCTAATCTAATACATCGAGTTGCTGTGTTTATATATCTTACAATTCAGCGACAGTCAGCTTGCTGAATCACGGTCATTACGTCAGTCCTTACGTAGCAACAAACTGCGTGGTTATTCACCAATACCTTCTTTGCCAAATACGGTATACAAACATTATCTATACGTCAATGCACTACGTAAAACTAATGATCTGGAAACCTACTTACAAGAATGCGGATACAAACCCACGCTAGAGATTAAACATTTTAACGCCTTAGTAAAGTTAAGTTATAACAACCGCTACAGTTGTGAAGTTCGTCGTGAAGTTTGAATTTAATAAGCTTTGAATTGAATTCCTTTGGTAAAATCACAGAGAAGAAGATTATTTGTTGTATAGAATATAATAATAGATACCTCGTTAAGCAGAAACAAATTGCCGACTTAAATTTGTATCTATCTCGCAACGTAGTTCGGAACATTGCAACGTAAGTTCGGAATGTTCATTTCAATTATACGTATCGGATTCAAAAGCAAGCTGAAACGGACTATAACTCATTTAAAGCCATGCTAGTTTCAACCCTTTCATGCATGCGCACAGCTGTTGTTAACGCCAGACGATTTTACTCTTCGAAAGCCATGCATACAGGAAAGGTTGAATCGGACCTTCCTGTGAGAAGTTTTCCAAAACATTGAAGTATCATTCAGTTGGCGTAATTGTCGCGACAAGAGTTTTTTACTTGAAACAAAAAATCACTAATTCATATTAGTGTATTTCACGACCCTCGACCAACTATACCCTCGACCCTCGACCCTCGACCAAAACCCAAACTCCAAACAGAACATAATAAACAAGAGTCAATTAAATTTTAATCCTCGATTAGTGGTAATTGCCCTTTGAACAACTCGGCCCAGGAGGCCACCCAAGTAAAATTGTCTCGCATTAGCCAGAGTTGAAATACTAAAAGACATCAGACATGCTTGGGCTAACAATAGATAAATCTTCCAGCTTGTATGCCAGGTATTAGATCCATCTAATACCTGGAATACAAGCTGGAGGATTTATCTATTGTTATTGTTATTTATCTATTGATTTATCCTATAAGTGCCCACTAATTTAATATTATTTTATCTATGGCTATGAAGGCTATGCCAGCCATTTGTGAATAGCATTTATTTTCTGTTTTCATTAAAATAAGATTAGAAAATAAAACTTGAGCACATTACAATGAAAACGAAACATGCTGTTGCACACTTAGGCTTACTTGGTAATTCAATCTCAGGATATAAAAAGGGGTGTTTACATGAGGGCTCAGTTTGAACTGAATCTTCAATCAGGCATATATAATTATGATAAATAAGCCATCTACATGCACATCCTGCGCCTGATGCACACTCAGTTCAACTTTAACTTGGGCTGGCCTCATGTAAACACCCCCTTAAAGCAATAAGTGCAATTTAGTTAAATTAGTTTTGTTATATTATATTATCAGTGCAATATGTGCACTGATTATATAATATAAAATGACTAAGGGTAATTTATTCTGTAGCTTGGTTTATAAGAGCCTGAAGACGCAAATCCAATGAAAAATAATCTTTGTCATACCTCTGAACATAAAACGTAGTGGTGAGCTTCTGTTGCTTCATGTTGTACTCGAATAGCAATGGAGTGGACTTCCCAACAACAACAGCTGCTCTTCCGGAATATTTCAGTACATTCCTTCCATTTTCCTTGACCTTATCAAAGTGCCTTTTCTTCAAAAAGTTCGTCCCAAAAAACCTCACCGGGGAGAACACTTTCGAAGCATTTTTGAACGATTCTATTGCGACAGACATGTCGCTCTTTAAGGTCCCGCCATAACCAACAGCAACATTGAAAACGTGGCGCAATATACCGTACGGCACGAACAATCTGATTGGCGGCATCAGTCCAGTATTTCTGGATCTCCCGAGTTTTGAGAAAATGCTTTTACCTATTTCCTGGAGGTAGCCATCTATCAGGGGTCCAGTAAGCTCAAACTTGTTTGAGGCGCGCTCTTCTAATATTGGATCGAGATCCCGCATTCCGTAGTTTGGCTTACTTTTGCAGTTCCAAACTGCATCCAACCAAAGTCTCTCCACACCGAACTTCATCTCTACCGAAGCTTTATTCCAAAAATGTTCGGATCTCTCTGTATCATCGGCAGATGAGCCCAGTTTGATATCAGCTAGTCGAGACAAAATATCACTAGCTTCCGCCATGTTGTTTTGGAGGGAAAATGCGGTTGTAATTCCATGACACGCAGTCACATGAGCGCGGTTGTGTGTGTGTTTGTACATGTGTTTGTGTGTGTGTAAGAATGTTTTCGTCAATCACGTGATCAACGGAAACAACCAATAGCGGATCCGAATCAGCATACTTCACGAATGGAAAGACAGAAAGTTGAGTTTTGCTTCAGGTAGACATTTATGTATGTATGTACTGTTGTTTTATACTATAAATACAAGCGTGCAGTGACTGCATATATACATGCAATACTTTCTCGTGTTCATCTCAGCATCACATAATCAAACATACAAGGTGTTTATACTATAATAATTCCGTAATGCGTTTCGACTTTGTCGCCTGAACGATAAGCTTTCCAAGGACGAAGAAACAGTGTGAGCGCTTGTTTGGCTTCGGATAAAAGATCTTTCTGAAATCTGAATGCCCTTTAACTATTAAATATTTCAAGTGTTTACGTGTTAGGCGCTCGGCCAAGATGTTTTAGCTATACGTTTACACGCAGAAATCCACCGTGCTTGGGACTTTTTATGTTACATGTAGACGTATTCAATACTTACTCGAAACGCGTCGAACATTGATATATTGAGATGCATCAATGCATGTGTTACTAGAGTCTAAAACATAGACATATAAAACATAAAAATATCATATTGTTTAAAAATGCGATTAGCGTCCGCGTTTCCTGTTTTTTCCGATTTACCTAAACGGACGTGAGTTCAAATATTTTAGTATTAGGCGTTAGAGATTGGGGTTAATCGTTAGAAATTAACGATTATTGTTATTTCTATAGGTGAGACGTATGAGTACATGTTGAAGGGAAAAAGAAGGCAGAAGGGTGCAGTCAATTTATAGCGTTTTTGCTCAGACAAGAGTGTTAAACCGTTCGAATCAATATTTCTGAAACCTGAATAGCCTTTGAATTAATGTTTGAAGTGTTAACATGATAAGCGCTGGGCCGAGATGTTAATTAAGCGATATAAGTATCATATTTTTTAATGCGATTATAGGGACTTTGCAATGCCATGCAAACAAATGTGCGTGAAAATTGTTGTAAAGCGTCGTATGACGTTAGCGCAGGCTAGTTTATCTGCATGTGGTTGAAAGTTAATCAAAATACCATTCCTAGTAAATTTCGTGTTGAATTTTAAGCTATAGTTTTCGAAATATTAGTAATTGCATTTATATAAGTCCGCGGAAACGCCGTGTCCGTTTACAATATTTGATGTTCTGTGTTTCGCGCACATTTGTTTGCATGGGCAGAATAAAAAATAGGTACGCAATGCGTACATGCGGATACTGGTATTTATTTGACGTGAGAGTCTAAGATAACTAATTGTGGATTGTAAATTCAATTTCATGCAAACATACCAAGACATACTGAAAATACTAGAGAATCTTGTGACATATATATAAGGGCCCAGCACAAAACTCGAGGTAGTTGTATTATTCAAAATATTTATTTAGACGTAATGTTTGGTTGTATTACTAATTACAACATGTTCAGAGGCTAAATTACTATTTCATTGAATCTAAATATTTAAATTTTCATGACATTCAATTACCTATCTATTATTATTATTATTTTTATTACTCGGACTACCACAGGTAGCCGAGTCTAGGTTTCGGTGGCGTTTCGGTATTATTTTTCTGGTCGACAAATTGCAATTATTGTATCATCCCGATAGGCTTTGCGAAACCGCGCGGTGTGCTATCGATCTGGTATTGCTCCGTCTTGAAGCTTTTAGAAGATCACAAGTGACTTTAGAACACTGTTATTAATCAGTCATGTGGCTGAAACTTGTGCTCACTACGCTTACAACTGCATATCTCGATGGCGGCAAATCTACACTAAACGGTGCTGAGCTATTTACAGTATAGATCTGGGTTAATATTCCGCTGTCTCGATCAAGACATACTGATTATAAACGATTTATATGATTTATTGAATTTTAATACTGAAAAGTATTACTCATGCTCACAATCTGATAACTTGCTGACTATTGACAACTATCTGCAAAGATGAGCGAGACATAAACAACGTTGAAAACAGAATTGACAAATTGACAACTTGCAAAGTCCCTATAATCGCATTAAAAAATATGAAACTTATATCGTTAATTCAAAGGCTATTCAGGTTTCAGAAATATTGATTAACACTCTTGTCTGAGCAAAAACGCTATAAATTGACTGCTCCCTTCTGCCTTCTTTTTCCCTTCAACATGTTCTCTTACGTCACACCTACCGTAATCGTTCGATTTAGCGCTTATTAAATTTTACAATCTTTTGGTGCGGTGCTTAATCAAGAGCGCCGCTTAATCGAGAACGGCGCTTATTAAATATAAGTTGACAAAATGCTCATAACACAACTTTAATTATTCATAGAAAAACCCAATACATTTAAAAAGAATGTTTATTCATAGAAAAACCCAATACTCAATAGCCCAATAAATTCAAAAAAGAACGTCAACATCCTGGTCATCGCCTTCTTGATCGTCGTCTATCCACAGATGTGGATCAGAGGCATCTTCGACATCTGAATCAGAGACTTCAAAGGGATTTGTGTCCGGCTCTTTTAACAGGTGCCTCGCTTAATCGAGAGCGGCGCTAAATCGAGCATTTACGGTATAGAAATAACAATAATCGTTAATTTCTAACGATTAACCCTAATCTCTAACGCCTAATACTAAAATATTTGAACTCACGTTTAGGTAAATCGGCAAAAACAGGGTGCTAATCGCATTTTTAAACAATATGATATTTTTATGTTTTATATGTCTATGTTTTAGACTCTAGTAACACATGCATTGATGCGTCTCAATATATCAATGTTCGACGCGTTTTTTGAGTAAGTATTGAATACGTCTACATGTAACATAAAAAGTCCCAAGCACGGTGGATTTCTGCGTGTAAACTTATAGCTAAAACATCTTGGCCGAGCGCCTAACACGTAAACACTTGAAACATTTAATAGTTAAAAGGGCATTCAGATTTCAGAAATATCTTTAATCCGAAGCCAAACAAGCGCTCGCACTGTTTCTTCGTCCTTGGAAAGCTTGTCGTTTAGGCGACAAAGTCGAAACGCGTTACGGAATTATTATAGTATAAACACCTTGTATGGTTTGATTATGTGATGCTGAGATGAACACGAGAAAGTATTGCATGTATATGTGCAGTCACTGCACGCTTGTATTTATATTATAAAACAACACTACATACGTACATTAAAATGTATTAAAATACTGAAATACATATTGTTTCGAAACCAGACAATCCGCAAAAATTCTCAAAACCGTTCAAATTTATACCGACAGACCAGTAGCCCACTGACAGCTGTCGACTTGTCATATATTTCTTGGCATCTTGTGATTGCGCGCAAATGTCTACCTGAAGCAAAACTCAACTTTCTATCTTCCATTCGTTGTTCTGGTACACGTTCGTAAACCCTTCGAACATACAAATAAGACTTCTTTAGTATCGGCTGATTTGGATCCGCTATTGGTTGTTTCCGTTGATCACGTGATTGACGAAAACATTCTTACACACACACACACACACACATACAGACAAACACAGACAGAC
>JAWNZC010000294.1:615000-802500 GCA_035771165.1 Paragorgia papillata
AACGATTGAAGAGTTGACAAAAGGTTTTCAACTCGTTGGGCGATTTTATATCGAGTCAGGCAACTCAGGCCAACACGTGTACTATATAAAACTGTTTAGGAATTAGGACCGTGGTCTTCAAGTGACAAACATTACTCTTCGAAAGGCAAACAATTGTCTTTGCAGGAAACTTACAAGTATTTATTTCACAACCGGTAGCATCATTTTACATTTTTAATGCCATCAAGTGTATTTAGCAGTACACACATGTACTCATTGACTGCTTGCTGTATAAAGTTGTATCTAATAAACAATCCAAGATTTTGAACTAGATTTTTCTATTTAACTTATAGATACGTGCCATACATGTCAGGTAAACAACCTCACTGCCTTATTAATAAGAATAACAAGTATATATTTCACAACATGTACAGGTAGCATTCTTTTACATTTTTAAAGCAATCAAGTTTATTAGCAGTGCCTATTTAATAAATATTAGGTTGTTGTAAGTTGACAAAGTTGTATCTAATAAACCACGATCTGACCCACGATTTATTTTCTTTAATATCAAGGGATTGGCTTGTTATCTCATGCACTTATTAGTTATTACGTTCACTGAACTGGCCTATTTACAAGGAGGCAGGGTTACCCTAGCACCCGAGTCAAAGTTAGGGTCATCCTGCTGGGCCCAGGTCAACTTTATTAGACCTGGTTACCAAGCACTAATAACAAGTAGGCAGGTTGGCGCGTTATCCATACCAAATGCATTTACAAGGACAAAACATAACCTGGCTACTAGGGTAACCCTCGCAGCTGGGTTACCCTACTAGCATCCTTGTAAACACGACAAACAAAAAATGCAAGAAATGTATGATAACTAGGGTAATACGAGTGCTTTAGACACTTCCCAAATTTGCTTCAATCGGCATGAGCAATGGTTTGAAATCGAGGTTGAATATCAGGGATGATAGCGAATGCATTACGATTTCATGTTAACCTCGAGTTTGTGCCATTGTTTCATAATAGGCACTATTTATAGGCTATAAATTCTGTTCTAATGTGTTCGGCGCAAATACATGTACGCTATGCGTACCTTTTGTTATAATGTCACACATCACATTTGTTCCCAGAGTCATAGAATAAAGAACTAACTAGTCGTTTAATATCATAAATCTGACAATGAGTTTTCGCGTTGCGTTCGCGCTCTATCCCGTTTTAGTATAATTTCATAGTGGAAAAGAGGCTTTCCAGCTTTCTGATTGGTCCGCTCAGCGGTGAATCTGAGGGACGTGATAGTCACCGCCTAGCGCGGTGACTATCGCATCACAAGAAATTGTTCTTCAAAAGTAGTTTTGGAAAAGAGACTGGTAATTATTCAACACTGCACTGACTTTACTCGTTTCAGTCTCCCCCTCGGAGTTGTCATTTTGAAGTATGAGATTTTAGAATTTGTTGATTCATTGAACTGTTGATTTTTTTTTTCAAAATGGGGTCTCTAGTTTTTGAGACAAACAAAAGAGCATAATATTGAAAACATTTATCACTGAGATGTTGTGCATATCAAATATCGTAAAAACAAAACTTTATAAAGGTAAGGAGGTATATTTTCTATATTTCTTCGTATTTTTTGTATGTTTTGGGTAGGTTTTGGTTGTAGCGATGTTTTCGAAAACTTCGTCATGAGTGAAGAACATATTGAACATGAATTAAGTGCAAAAAAGCCGTAACACAGGATCCAAAACACCAGAATAAAAGTCTTTTTAGCATATATTTGAATGTATATACAAGTTCAATTCCAAAGTAGGATGTTGTTTACTCTTTTTTTGAAATTATTTACTGACAAAGATTGTGGCTTGCTAACATCGTCTGTGAATAAACAGAATCACCACTGTTAAAATGAAAGCAGTTGTTTAAAAGTTCTTCTTTCAACGTGATTGGTTTTTTATCAACCTCTGAAATTATACTAAAACAATAAGTCACCTCAGTCTCGGTGACTATCGGTGTATTTACCTCGCCGCTTCGCGGCTCGGTAAATATTCACCGATAGTCACCTCGACTTCGGTGACTAATTGTTAAAGAGTAACTATTATTTTACAGTTATTTGCTACTCACTTTTCACCAAAATGTTCGGAAGTTTGTTCCGAAGTTCGCAAGTTCGTCGGGAAGTTCAAAGCTCGTTTTAAACTACGCATTTGATTGCCTTCTTGGTTCCTATAGTAGCCGGCAATCAATTGCGTAGATCAAAACGAACTTTGAACTTCCCAACGAACTTCGTAACGAACTTCTGAACATTTTGGTGAAAAGTGACAAGTGAGTTGCAAATGACTCGGTAGTTGTCTTTGTAAATATGTAATACTGTAGTTTTAGACAAAATCCTTAAATTTGTAGAAATGAGAGAATGTGTGTTAAAAAATATGTTTTAAAATGTTCAAAATTTTGCTCAAATATTATGTCAGATCGCGGGAAATGCCATTTCAGAGACTCTGGACCCCCCTAGAAATTTGGCAGTCTTACTGTCCCCCTGACTAAAATATCCTGCCTACGGCCCTGATGTTAATAAATTGTTTATTATATGGCTATTAAGTTTTTCGTTACTTATTGTATCAATAAAATTAGTGTGAAACCACAGAATATCACACCAGCAAAATCAACATCCGGGACAGCGGTCCGGTACGCGTTTTTACGGACCATGCGTTGACTAATCAGAACCTGGTCGTCAAGGGGTTAAAAACCTATCTCAATGCTTAACCCCTCGACTCGCAATCGCGCATGTAAACCTTACCCACCTGTAGTATTTTACTCTGGCTAACGCCAGACGATTTTACTTGTGAAGGGAGGTAATCAAGGGTTAAACTCGAGGTTTTTCTTATTAACCAGAAACCGTTAGAACATGTAGTTAATGAGTAATTCTTTGAAAGTTTTCATGGCGATAATGTAATATAGATAAGTTTTGTGGAAACACCAAGTAAAAATGTAAAATATTTATTTCCTAAGCTTCCCGCTGCCTGTTGACTCAGGCGTTCATCATTGCTCTGCAAAGCTTAGCAAACAAGACGCCCGGTCACGCGTTCACTCGTATCGCAACAGGTACGAATTCATGGCAGTGACTGGTCGACAAATAACTGCGTAGAGAAGCTACGCAACTAAATGTGATAGTTTCTACATTATGATTGAAATCCGGCGCTTTGACCGCTCCTACAAGTATTTACTATTATTTATTTGTGCAGTTGTAAGCATTGTGAGCATAGTCACTGTCAGCCACATAATTGATGAACCGCCGTTCAGAATCTATACCATCAATGTCCAAGAACTGGCAAAAGCGTAACTGCGTAAGGACTCGCAAGATTGTATAAACATCGAATACGCCATTGAGCAAGCAACATGCCTCACCGGAAGAATGAATACTACCGGAAGTAAAATATGCGAAAATGCATTGCGCGACCTGGATAAAAAAAACAAAAAAAAACCAAAAACCAAAAAAAAATACAACAAACAGAAACAGACACGGAGCCAAAACCTAGACTCGGTCTACCACAGTAGCCCGAGTAATAAATATTTTACGTGGTGTTTCCACACAACTTATTTATATGTAGTTAATGACTATGCATCTGATGTAAATAGTAAAAATATAAACACCGAAGGCATTACTGCAAATGGTTTTCGGTACAACTGCAACAAAACCTTAATTTGACATATGACTTGATCAAATATACACAACAACAGTATCAGTAACAACACTAACTTTAAATTATACTGAAATCATAATTTAAAGGTGCTGTCCAGTCCGTTTTGCGCATGATCCGAATCTTTGTTTACGAGGACCCTCAAACATGACATTCTGGATGACTGTGCTGGATGAAGATGAGTAGCAAAAAGACCAAAATCAACGGTTCGAAGGAAAAGTCAAAACATGGAAAAGTATTCAAGAAAAATGAACAAAATAACAAACAAACAAAAATTTGTCAAAACAAATCCATTGTAATTGGCGATTCAATGGTCAAGCATATCGATAGCAAGAAAATCGAAAGAGCAGCAGGAGGCAAATCGGTTTGTCACTCTTATAGCGGAGCAAAAGTGAACCAGATTAATGAGAAATTCAAGGAACACCGAAACGAAGAGCAGTATGACTGTATCATACTACATGTCGGAACAAATGACCTGGTTGATCAGGAAGCTGAACAAGTGGCGGCAGACATGGAAAAGCTGATAGAGGAAGTGAAGATGCACACAACGAAAGTTGCTGTTTCAAGTGTGATTGAGAGGTATGATGGTCAGGTAAATCCAACCAAAATCAACCACTATAATAGCTTAGTGGACACAATATGCTTCAAGCATAATATAAATTTTATTAATAACAATAATATAGATAAATCATTTTTAAATGGTTCAAATTTAAAATTTGAACCGGAAAGGAGATAAAGCTCTTGGAAGTGCATTCTGCACATATGTAAAGTCTTTTAGAGTTAAAACTCCAAATAGTGTAACGGTGCAAATGGGTGAGAAAAAACAGTTTTTTCACCATGCTTATGGACACCGGAACAGAGAGTGGACGCTATACCTGGAGTATGTCAGCCAGAGTTTGCGGAACAAATAGATAGTCCTAATTCTTTAAACACAAATGTGAGTAGCGATTTTTTAATTAGCCTAAACTCCATTCCTAGAGAGAGAGGTTTTAAAATGGCTTTTCTAAACATTGTTAGTCTGCCCAAAAAAATTGATGAAATAAGGTATTCAATGTCAAACAAGCACATTGATCTTATTGCCTTCAATGAAACAAGACTTGACCAAAGTATAACTGATAACCTGATACACCTTGATGGTTACGATATTATTAGGAAAGATAGATCGAGAAATGGAGGGAGTATGTATTTACTTGCGTAGCTCTATAAATTACAATATAAGACATGATCTGATTCCATCTGAACTAGAGGGTATTTGTGTAGAAATTAGTAAGCCACATAGCCGACCATTTCTCGTCACAACAGTTTATAGACCACCAAATTCATCATCTGACTTTTTTGACCATTTTGAAAATTTAATCAAATCTATTGATGATGAAGATAAAGAAATGTATATTCTTGGTGATCTAAACTGTGACATGCTAAAAACAGATAAGGAATCAAATCTTCCTACCAAAAAAATTAAGTCACTATATGAATTATATCAGTTATCACAATTGATCAATGAAGCTACTCGGGTAACTATGACTTCCACCAGCCCTATTGACCATATAGTTACCAATAAACCAGAGAAAATTTCAAATTCTGGTGTTATCCATACAGGTATAAGTGATCATAGTTTGATATATGCAACCAGGAAACATTCCATTTTTAACAAACAAGAAAAGACTGCAGAAATTAGAAATATGAAAAATTTTGATAATCAAAAATTTGTTAATGATCTTCAGGGTCAGCACTGGGAGTATGTATACTTTTTTGCTGATGACCCAAACACTATGTGGGAAATTTGGAAGAAATTATTCTTAGAGGTCCTAGATAAGCATGCACCACTTCAACACAAAAAAATTAGGTCAAAAAAAATTCCTTGGATTACAAGTGATATAAAGAAACTTATAATTACAAGGGACAAATTAAAAAGAAAAGCCATTATTACGGGCCTAGAAAAGGATTGGAAAAATTATAAAGCAACAAGAAATAAAGTGAATATAGAGCTTAGAAATGCAAAAAAAGATGATTATTCCTCGAAAATTGCTGGTCAAAAATGTAATCCGAAAAACGCCTGGAAAACCATAAACAATCTATTAGGTAGACAAAGCAAACCAACAGTGGTGAACGAGCTAAACCTGGGGGGAAAAAATTTAACAAATCCAAAAGATATTGCTGAGGGCTTTAATGATTATTTTTCAAATATTGGCCCTGATTTAGCAAGCAATATTCAGACTTCAAATGACAGTTTTGAAAAATATGTTAAAAATGCTAAATCAGAATTCACTACTTTCCAGCCGGTTACCATCAGTAATATCTCCCATCTCTTACTTGGTCTTTCTGGCAATAAAGCAACTGGAATTGATAAAATTTCTTGTAAAATTATTAAAATAGCAGCACCTGCCATTTCAGATTCGTTGACATATATTTTTAATCAGGCTATTGCTCTCTCCTCTTTCCCTGATGAATGGAAGGTGGCTAGAGTAGTACCTCTCTACAAGAATGGCCAACGAAATATGGCAGGAAACTACAGACCAATTTCAGTTTTGCCAGCTATAAGTAAAATTATGGAAAGAATTTTGTATGATCAACTATATAACTATTTGACAAAATTTGAACTTCTGAGTAATTCTCAGTTTTGTTTTCGAAAATTTCACTCACTTTTCCTGAACTTAGACAGGAAAATGTTTAACTTTATAGTCTTAATTGACCTGAAAAAAGCATTCGATACTGTTGATCATCAAATTCTGTTCAAAAAGTTGGAACTTCATGGAATAAAAGGACAAGCTTTGACCTTTCTTAAATCTTACCTCACAAACAGAAAACAGAAATGCCAAATTAAAGAATCCATTTCATCAGAGAAAATGATCAAATGTGGTGTACCACAAGGCTCTATTCTTGGGCCTCTATTATTTCTATTATTTATTAATGATTTGCCTCAATGTCTAAAAAATACAAAACCTCGGTTGTTTGCTGACGACACAAATCTAACTGCTACTGGAGATTCTATACCTCACCTTGAGGCTGCAGTGAATTCTGATTTGGAAAACCTTAGAAAATGGTTAATCGCCAATAAACTTAGCCTAAATGTAGCTAAGACTGAATTTAGGTTAGTTGGTTCGAAGCCAATGATCAAAAGTATTTCAAATTCACAACCAAATATTGAAATTGAAAACAAACCAATTAAACAAGTTTATGAATGCAAAACTCTTGGAGTGACAGTTGACCAGCATTTATCTTGGAAAAGTAATACTGACAATATTTGCAAACAAATAACAGCAGGAATATCGGCTCTTCGGCGTTTAAAAGAATTTGCTGATAGGCAAACTCTTCTTTCTGTATATAATGCTATTGTTCGCCCATACTTCGATTATTGTTGTGAAGTATGGGATGTGTTTGGTGAAACACAATCAAAACGACTCCAAAAACTCCAAAATAGAGCTGCTCGAATTATCATGAATATGAGCAATGATATAGATCATTCTGTTGCTCTGCAGGCACTAGGCTGGGTGCCACTTAAAACAGAAAGACAAAAATCTAAAGCAAAAATGATGTACAAAATACTAAATAAAATGGGTCCTGAATCACTCACTAATCTTTTCAAATATAAAGGTGAGATGACAAACTACAATCTTCGGGATATTTCGAGTAGTCTTTGTCTACCAAAACCGCGTACAAATAGCATGAAAAAGAGTTTCATGTATGACAGGGCATATCTTTGGAATTCTATTCCAAAGGAAATTAGGGAAAGCAAATCCATTGCTTCTTTTAGGAATAAAATAGCTACTCACATTAATAGTAATTGTAAATAGATGTTCCTGTAAATAGATTTATACCAGTTCATTACGCTAATTACTATCAATTTCCTTAATACTATATTATCTTATATCTTATTTTGTAAATAATTTTAAATACTATATATTTGTTATGTACACGCCTCCCGTGGAAATCAGCTTCGGTTGACGGGGCCAGCGTGGTTAAATAAAGTTTTCTATCTATCTATTCGTAGATAATTACAGTACTCAGCAACAGAAGTACTCAGTTCATAAAGGATAAAGGATAAAGGACTGGGGGCTAATCATCCTTACTTGCAGCCAGTGGCTGAATTGCGAAGGACGCAGATCAACCTGGCCGTGTCGAGGCATATGAAAGGCGCTCCAAGCAGCCGCCAACGACACAGTTCAGACCATGGATCACAGCTAAGATGTTAGGTGTTGATTTTAGTTCAGTGTAAACCGTTAGGAACAACCCAGGGTTTTTCACTCTAGCGAGAGAAAAGACCCTGGTAGGAGCTGCTGACGCCACCACCCATATTCTGGGTGGTGACAATTACTTTTTTCTGAGAGGGGAGGCAAAGTAATATTGTGTTCGGAGTCAGCTAGCGTCAGCGTCATGATTTTCCTACTTTTATTATAAATATTATCACTCGCGATATTTCCCATTGAATGTAAAAATCAGTATTGAGCAATGTCATTAAGTAAAGCTGTACCAGAAAGTCCAAGAAAAATCTACGCAACTCAAAATATAAACACAAATTGCTGTCGCCTTTGCCGTTCTGTTTGTGATGTGCGACACTCAAAAAATGTTATTGAAAATAAAGAACAAGATCTTATCGGCCGCGGAAGATATATACTGTGCTTCAATTCCCAATGCCGACTCACTTCCATTTACAGTTTCGAGACCTTCAAGTATGTTATTTCTGAAAGCCAAGCCACTTTTAGCTACTAGAGTAAAAGATGCAGTACTTCCACTCCTCAACGGCATTTAAAAAATAAAGAAATGGGACCTTTATTTACTTCAACCGAAAACCAACATGACAAAAAGGTACGTAAAAAAATGGGCTGTTGTTCTTTCATGTGTTTCGTTTTCATATGTTTTTGCGACCGGTTTTGACAAAAGTAAAACCCTCTATCCTTCCCCGACAATAACCGACAGAAACTCATCGAAAATGAAAAACTCCTGAAACTCGGCACAATATAAACTATCTGTTTATTAGTTAATTCATGTTTCCGACTCCAAATTTCTCTCTCCCCTTCTTGAATCGCAGATATCATTAAAATTATACAAAACAGCAGTTGGTTTTTCTGTGTAATTATATCTTGGCATTTGAGGCTTAGAATTTTGTAAGAAATGTTATTGAAACGACACGTACAAACGTTTAAAACAGAACTGAAAAACTCTTCTGCATACTTCTTCGACAAAACTTAACTTCATTATAAACTACAATCAGTGACAAAATAACGTGGGACACTGTTAAAAATCGCATATTTTATACTTAACGATGAATAATCGCTATTGCTGACTGAAAGGTCATATATAAGATTAATAGGCCAAACATTGCATGTAGTGAACTCAAAAAATGGCAGATAACTTAAGTTTTTAATACAATATCCATTGGCGTTATACTGGTTTTAAATTGAAAACACGGCTCTGTACTTGGTACCAAATGAAGATGCCAGACTTCGAACTGTTTGATCGACCTGCCATTGCTATTGTAAAAAATAAAGTGCGAAAACTAACCAGCTTTAAAATTCCAAAGCGATAAATCGAAGATAGCCAAGACAATGTTTTAGGCATGAAATCTCCAATATGAGTAATCTTCAACTGATGTCTCCATTTTTAAACAAGTAATTATTGACAGGTAGAAACATTTCAGTCTTTATTAATAACAACTAGATTAGCCGGCGTAGACGACAGAACTCACCAAAATAACAAAAAAACATCCCCTCCCGTATTAAATTTTTTGCTCAGTGCAACGTCAGCAAATCGTCAGCAGCTCCTACCAGCAATCTCGTACCCAGAGCCTGCGATCCTTTTGGTCATTACCAAGGAACAGAGGCTCTGGGAAACTCCGATGAAAAAGACCCCAAAATTGGGTTTTTGTTTCCAGTCCTCTGGTTCCCAGTTCCCTATATATTGTAACAATCATCGACGATCGTTCGCTTGTTCGAAGACCAGGAAAAATATTTGTTTACCGATAAAAAAGGCCCAACATGTTTTACAAAGCTCTCGACAATACAATCGATACAAATGGCCTTTCTTCGCTTTTCTCAAAATCGTCAACCGACGATTTGATGAGTGTGTTTTAAATGTCCGCGTCGCCGTCAGCACTCGGCAGTAATCGGCTCAGCCGCTCAGGTAAGAAATTGTACTTTTTGGCAGGAATTTTGGCTAAACTACATCGACCTTGTATTCTCTAATATAATTTTAAAGTTCTGAGACGAAACTGGGAAGAATTACGAGACGAGTCAGACGATGGATGTTTGTTTGGCGACGAAGCGACAATAATAATAGTTTTAATTTGTAAATTGTCGGGATTTTTGCTGTTTTGAATTATTTCATGTGTTCAATTATATTTTGGGTCCGTCGTGTATAATTATGTGTTACAGAACGTCGAGAAATCGATTAAACAAGTAAGCAACATGCATACTATTTGAAATTTTACTGTTTTTAAACTAACCAATCAGATGACGAGTTTCATCGGAGTTTGCCAGAGCCTCTGATTCTTGGTGGTAGCCAAAAGGATCGCAGGCTCTGGGTACGAGATTGCTCCTACCAGGGTCTTTTCTCCAGCGGGCGCAGAGAAAAACCCTGGGTACGAGGTTGGACGGACTGGAGGACACCTTTAATCAGTTTAATATAATTTTTATTAAAATGATTTCAGCATTTGGAATTGCTATTATTTGTTTTTGTTATTTGGATAACCTTGGTTACAGTATAGTTGTAGTTACTAGCTGTAACGGATGTATATATAAGTTATCAATAATTAAAACACATTACTTGTAGTAGCTTGAGCTGTCATAAAAATATACATTAGGCATGCTACCCAATATGGAAGTGTAGAACACGATAGAGCCATAGTAAAAATTTCCTAAAGAAAAAAATAGAAAATAAATTGTACAATTATGTAGTATATTTATAATTATACAATACCTTGGTTGCTATGCGTGTTTTCATTGGTTGTTGCCCATGATCTATTAGAGGACAGACGCATGATCACGTCAGATCACGTCAGCTGACTTGCTTTTTTCCTTTTTCATGCTCCAAAATCCGGCAAGAATTTCGACAAGAACCTTTTAAACTTTTATTGTATAAAACAAATAGATTCCATTTTTTTGTTGTCTGTTCAGTTATAGATGCACAGAAGACGTCACAACGTGGTAAGAACATCAGTGACCCACTCGACTGCGTCTCGTGGGCCACTTTTTTGTTCTTACCACGTTGTGACGTCATCTGTGAATCTATAACTGAACAGACAACGGCAAAATGGAATCTATTTGTTAAATATAACACAATAGATTTTTAACAGAAAGTATAAAAAAGTCTTAAAGAATTCACAATAAGGCAACGACAACTTACTATTGCTGATTAACGAGCGAACTGTCTATAAACTAACTCGTTGGACAAATTATGATTTTAAAGGGAAAAAATTAAACTGAAATCTTGGCAAAATGCAAGTTTTCTGACATTGCTTTGAATTTAGAAATTGTTCATTTATGGTGCACGTCTTTAACCAATGGACAGTGCATGAGTAATTCAGTCAATCCGAAAAGGCAGGATTTGTAATATTTATGCACTACTTATGTATGCACTGGTTTACAGTATAGCAATGGATATTAGCGAGGAAGTGCATCAGTGGTTAAGGGTGCTCTCAACCCAGTCTCGAATGAGTACGGTTGCGTCTGTTTACACAGAAGAAAAATTTCGGAACCGGTCTCGAATTCGTCCCGTACCGTGTAAACATTGCCTAACTGCATGAATTGTTAACGAAGTAGGTCGGACAACACTAGAAGTATATAGAACAGTTAGTACTTCAATTCGTCGATTTAATAGATCTTTGTTTCATTAATTCGAAGTCTGACACAAGGTGTTAGGTAAGATATATGGACAGGTTTATACTAGCATAGAACAAAGAACCGTTTTGTTAACAACGGATTTAGGCTACGTGCACACGGTAACGTTTCCAAGCGTTTTCGTATTGTTTCAAGTAATGAGCTGATTGTTTTCGATTCCCTTGAGAACAGTAAACAATACGAAAACGCTCGGTAACGTTACCGTGTTCACGTAGCCTTATTATCAGCCGATATGCATTGTAGACATTAAGTGTATTCATGATTTTGTATTAATTAAAGATGCGTGCACATATGAAACCCTAAGCTCTTACCTCACCCGGGCCGTCTACGAATAAACTCCTGTTAGCGTTTACACGATAGCCGGGTCAACCCGTCTTGCCGAGTGGCCCTTTTCAAGACCAGGGTCGACCCTGGTTGGAGAGGTGCGAAGGTGTGAAAATTTGGTCAATTTCTTCAGGAAAACACGGGTTGACTTGACTCGAGCTCGTGTAAAGTGTCGACAGGCGCTTACGAACGTGTTTTTTGGGACAAATTTTGTCAAATCAGACTCCTGTATAAACATATGGCAAGTCCGAGCGCTCGCAAAGAAAACAATTCTCAACTTTCATTAATTCATTGCAGTGGTCTAGTGACAAGATCGAATATTTCTCTCAATAGAGTTATAATAAAAAAATAAATATATTTATTTACCGTTTTTGGTCGGTCCGTATAGAAAAATATTTCCCCTCGATCTCAAATACGTCCCTCGACCTTCGACCTCGGGCAAATATTTTTCTATACGGACCGACCAAAAACGGTAAATAAATATATTTATTTTTTTATCAAATAAGAAGTTGCCTAATTGAAATAATTATATTCACGTGATATTCAAGTAAGTAAACGACAACAATTAAGCTTCCTGGGGTTCATAGGCGGCGGAAGATAGGTTTGGTAGGGGCGGCTGAACTTGGAGCGCCGAGGCGCGAGAAACCTCTAGGGGGTCCGGAGGCATGCCCCCCGGAAAATTTTGAAACCTAGAGTCTCTGAAATGGCATTTCCTGCGTTTTGGGGGAAGATTTTACAGAATCCTTAACGTTATCAACCTTCCGCCCACAACAATTTTTTCATCATTCTTCATTTTTTTCGACCTTTCTTAATTCTTGGCTCAAACGAAAACGGCAATTCATTGTTCAAACTTTGAGAAACATTTCGGTATGGCTCATTCATAATTCTTCTGGTCAGCAGTGATCAAATGCTAACACGTGGAGTACTTCATGAAATTAGTTTTGAGCTATACATTGCTGTAAAAGTTACACAATTTTTGTAACTAGTTACAGTTACAGTTACATCGTTAGAAAAGTAACCAGTTACCGATAAATGTAACAATGAAAAGAAAGTAACTATAGTTACAGTTACAAAGTTATTTCAAAAATTTTGTAACAAGTTACAAAGTTACATTCCAGTTGTCCGTGTTACTAGAATCGACAAAGAAATTACTAGTTTTTAGATGCCAGTACCATAATTATGTTTTACAGCTAAATGCCTAAATATAGTTGTCACTAAGCAGAATTAGTATAATTTCATGTGGAAAAGAGGCTTTCCAGCTTTCTGATTGGTCCGCTCAGCGGTGAATCTGAGGTGATAGTCACCGCCTAGCGCGGTGACTATTACATCACAAGAAATTGTTCTTCAAAAGTAGTTTTGGAAAAGAGACTGGTACTTATTCAACACTGCACTGACTTTACTCGTTTCAGTCTCCCCCTCGGAGTTGTCATTTTGAAGTATGAGATTTTAGAATTTGTTGGTTCATTGAACTGTTGATTATTTTTTTTCAAAATGGGGTCTGTAGTTTTTGAGACAAACAAAAGAGCATAATACTGAAAACATTTATCACTGAGATGTTGTACATATCAAATATCGTGAAAACAAAACTTTATAAAGGTAAGGAAGTATATTTTCTATAATTCTTCGTATTTTTTTGTATGTTTTGGCTAGGTTTTGGTCATAGCGATGTGGCGAAAACTTCGTCATGAGTGAAGAACATAAGATTGAACATGAATTAAGTGCAAAAAAGCCATAACACAGGATCCAAAACACCAGAATAAAAGTCTTTTTAGCATATATTTGAATCTATGTACAAGTTCAATTCCAAAGTAGGATGTTGTTTACTCTTTTTTTGAAATTATTTACTGACAAAGACTGTGGCTTGCTAACATAGTCTGTGAATAAACAGAAACACCACTGTTAAAATGAAAGCAGTTGTTTAAAAGTTTTTGTTTCAACGTGATTGTTTTTTTATCAACCTCTGAAATTATGCTAAAACAATTAGTCACCTCAGTCTCGGTGACTATCGGTGTATTTACCTCGCCGCTTCGCGGCTCGGTAAATATTCACCGATAGTCACCTCGACTTCGGTGACTAATTGTTAAATAGTCAAATGTGGACATAATGTACCTTTATTATTATATCAAAACCATTTTTATCAAGAAAGAATGACATCCTCAACTGAATGTCAGTAACTATACTAGTCACATTTTTCAACCAAATATTGTAACTAGTTACAGTTCTTTAAAAAAGTAATTAGTTATAGTTACAGTTACTACTTCAGAAAAAGTAACTAGTTTCAGTTAGTTACTTAAAAATGTAACTAGTTACTTGTAACGAAGTTACTCACAGCACTGGAGCTATCACGCGGAACGATTTTTCTTACGATCCTGATAATCACCCTTACCTTCGGCGCAAAGGCAGGTGGGCTCAGCCCCCCTTTTTTCCACTTTTTCCACTTTTTTCCACACGCTTGTATAGTAATAACCTTTTTTGTGGACGGCGAAACAGTCAAAACTTTAATAATAATAATAATAATAATAATAATAATAAATTCTTTATTTAAACTGTGAAGACCCATTCATCTGTAATAGCTGGTCTTACCTGGGTGAACATACAGTTATATATAGTCATGGGTTTGACATACAGTTACGAAGAAAAGCTAAAATGCTGTCCGTGTATTGTCAATGTTTAGTTAACTAAGATTCTTCATCGTTTTTCATCACTTTTCGGTTTTATATCAAGGGCGGCGGAAGGGGGGGGGGGGGGGGGGGGGGGGGGGCTAGGGGGGCTATAGTCCCCCCAATATTTCTGACGAGGGGGCTAAGCCCCCCCCAATATGTTTAGGTCTAATGTTAAAAATCGAACCGGTTCGCACGTGTAAAGAACGTACTGCGAAGCGTGAAATTAAAAGTAATAATTTAGAAAAGTTAAACTAAGAACGCTTGTTGCAATACAAGAATACTAATCTTGCAAGTTGCACTGCCAACAGTATTCGGTCATCATTTTGCCACGCCACAAGAGTACTACAGGAAACAGTACTTCGAAGTTTTGGATCTACAGTACTCGCTACTGAGTTAGAGCGGAGATTTGATCAGAACTCATTCAAGACCCTCCAAGAGATCGAGAAAGTACTGGTGGAATCCTGTAATGGTGAAAATGTCCAGTTTTATGAAGGCTTCGTAAAAAAGTATGCAACGGATTTGAAAGTTGACCGCCTCGCAGTGCAACTGTCAATGCTTCCCGACCTTGTCAAGACGACCAACGAGCTACACCAAATGGGGATAAAGAGACTTACGTCCATCAAAACCATATGTGAGATGATGAACACTTGCAAGTTTGCTAAAAATATGGTAAGCGAAGTTGATCGCCTCCTGCGAGTGTACCTAACCATCCCCATGACGTCGGCAACAGCAGAAAGAACTTTGTCTTCACTTCGACGTTTGACGAATTACCTGCGCTCAACCATGACACAAAAGAGGCTCAACCATGTCATACTGATGCACACCCATAAGCAAAGAACGGATGACCTTGATCTCGTCAGCATTGCAAGAGATTTTACCGAAGCAAACAGCCGACGCAAGGGCTTAGGCGTTTTTTGGCAACTTTTAAAATTGTAAACGATATATGTATAGCACTAAATAAATGTGCTATGATAGTTTTGTTTCTATATTTATGGGACATATTCATATTGTGACTTAACAGTGTTAATTACTCACTCTGGAACTAGAATAATGCTTTTAAGTTTAATTATTGCTTAAAAAACTCATTAATAATTCATGAGGAAAACACAAAGAAAAATCATAACCGTAACGTGGTTTTACATCTGATAAAATTTTCTCCTGATTTACATAAACTTTAGCTTTGATTTTCTCGCCTTAGACAACGTTATTTTTCAAAATTACTACGCCAACGAACTTACCAAATGGTGATCGTTTTTTAAGACATTCAAAACACTCGCAGAACGTGTTTTAAATAGTACTTAATATGTTAATGACATTTTGTTCTATGTTATACATTTAATTATTAATAAAATCAAAGGTCTAAAATTTCACCTAATTTTTTTAACTCTCTAAAATTTTGCCGGAAGGTCAGAATGCCACGCCCCTGTCCCACGATTTTCTTTGTGAATTAGCCCCCCCCCCCCCCACAATACAAAACATCTTCCACCGCCAATGTTTTATATAATGCATGCTGTTTTTGGTTCTCGGCCTGATTGGACGCTAACCCTCGCTTGCATGGAAATCATATTGGTCGCTTACTCGCTTTGAAACATTATAAACATGAAAGTGCATTATATATTTATATTTCTCGAGTGTTAGGACAAAAATGCTTGTGATAAGTCATCTGTAAGTTTTTTCCAAAGGCACGACACGACGAGTGTCAAGAAGAAATTTGTCTGAGTTGGGGCATTTTATTTCGTTGTTTTTTCAACGTTGTCTTGTCTTGTCTTTCTTGTCTTGTCGGGTCTGGGACATGGAAAACAGATAAAGTTTTCTCAAAAGGTTTACGTCCTGTAGTGGCGTATATATGTCATCTAGTCTATATTTGTATATATTTCTACGAGTGATTAGAAATACAGTTTCCAAGTCCAATATATATTTAAAGTGTTTTGGGGATGTTGTCGTTAAGCAATTTATAACTTGAATGTCAGGTCGACATGTTTTCGCTCGTTGATTTTTGTTTGTATAAACAGTTTTTCTGACTTTTCTTCTACAAATTTGTTGTTTTCACAATTGTCAGAAGCATTTGGATAATAAAATGACTCATTCATATCGTAATCACCTTTCGTTTGAATCTATTTTCTCCAGTGTCAAGCGAAATAGTTATGAAAATCGATCAACAGTAAATTCTTAATTGTAAAAAAATATCGCTTTCGGCCCGTGGTCAGAGATCGTAAAAAAACTGTCCGCTCACGCAGCCAACCAAATTGCAGCATTCAAAAGTAAGATCTTTTATAAGTCATACTAAACGTTTTTCATAAGTTAATTTGATTTCTGTTAATATGAAATAGCAACTCTAGTTAATTACTGTCCTCTATATTATTTTTTTTTGTACTGCATGCTTGTCCTTCGTTTGTGGTCCACGTAATATGTATGTATGATGTAAATTAACATGAGCCCCATGATAAGCTTTTAGCTCTTGGGGTTATTGTTGTTGAAAATTTTGTTTAAACTAGAAATTACTATCACTCCACCCAAGTTTGCCCACTCCACCCAAGTCTGCCGACTCCACCCAAATTTGCCCACTCCACCCAAGTTTGCCCACTCCACCCAAGTTTGCCCACTCCACCCAAGTTTGCCCACTCCACCCAAGTTTGCCCACTCCACCCAAGTTTGCCCACTCCACCCAAGTTTGCCCACTCCACCCAACTTTGCCCACTCCACCCAAGTTTGCCCACTCCACCCAAGTTTCCCCACTCCAACCAAGTTTGCCCACACCACCCAATAAGAGCACACAGAGTTGCCTGTGAAGGAAGCTGGAAAGTCTAAAAATGTAATATTAATTACAGTATACACAGAGTATCTACACTGAAAACTACAAATTACTACAACTTATCCATCGACATGATTGACAAGGGTTTTGACAAGATATACACACAATTAATGTACAAATAGTAAATAATCATGTCTCTTGCTCTAATGCTGTGGCAAAACTGTCAATGCAATTCAAATTGTCTCATGTTATGAGTTAGTCATAACTTATGACTAACCTCGTGACTAACTTAGAGCTTAAAAATATACAGCAATGTACCATGCATAATTATGAGTCCTTATAAAGAATATTTTTAGAATTAATTATAAGTAAAATATGTTCTTAGCCGACAAAGTGTCAATGCCTAGAACAGCAGTTGGTATAAATGGCTCAGCAAGAGAAAATCATCACGCGTAATATCATTCTCAAAAGCAAGACAATGTCAACTCTAGCTTGTCGAGTTCCACTGAATAGTTGAATATACTGGATTAATAGCGCTGATGCACTCAAGACTGACCACTGAATGATGAATACTTCCGAAAGCAAATAAAGACATGATGTATCGTTCTTACCGTAAAATTTTCCTTCGAGGAAGAAGATAAACTGCTCATGATCATGGCATTGCCAGTTCAGAACTCCATCGCCGTCGTGGTGTTTATATTAGAGAGCTTAAGCAACAGACGTTTTACAGCCACGGACGGCATTGTAATTCAATAGCATTTTTCATTCAAAACAATGATAATGAGCAATTTAAAATTCCAAGAGCAAAGTGAACGCCGTCGTCGTTCTACACAATACGTCATTGAGAGCATTTTCACGTTCTTGAGACGACGGGAACTTCTAGAACGTTGACGCCTGTCATCGTTGTTTTACTACAATGATGAGACATACTTTTAAAGTAGACTGAAACTTGTATTTTAAGGGATAATTTCATTACATTACAATATAAAATAAAGGAATGAAGATGAAATTTAAGCTTATAAGCTAACAGTTTAGATATGTGATTATTCATAGCCTTTGTTTTGGGTAAAAAAGTCTTTTCAAAGAATACGCGGTTCAGTAGTTCTGTATTGTATTCCTGTTCTTCCGGTCACCGTCCATGTCTCAAAAACGCCTAATATGCTTAAGGTCTCTAATAATATAACCTCCGGCAGAGCAATCCTTCTAGCGTATGTGATGTAGTGTAGGAAGAAACTTCCTACGTCACAAAACGTCATAAAATAGTCAACATACATCCCTCCCAAAATCTCGATTTCGTTGACTATACATAGCTCGGTAAAGCGGTCTGGGCATGAGACACAGGAACCCAAGTCAAGACATGCCAAGATTAGTGTGCTGCCTCGCTACGCACGGCAGCAATTAAAAAAAAATGTAGCATACCTAGGATTCCGCTCGCTCACTATTGATTAAAAAAAATTAAAAGAGTTATGTTAATAACTTCTTATTAACCGAAAGCGCGGTCATTACGGAAAAATATCAGACCGAGGTCTTGACAGTACGGACCGAGACCGTAGGGCGAGGTCTGTACATAAAGACCGAGGTCTGATATTTTCCGTAATGACCAAGCGGACGAGGTTAATAAGAAGTTTATTATATGGCATTTTGAAACAACATACATTACATATATACCTTGTCATGATACGTACTTTAGTTAGTTTAGTGTGACCTCGAGCGTGTGACATAAACTCATCGTTTTCAATGTTATTGCTCTTGTTGTCATCGCTTTCGGACTCCTAAACTCGCTTCCAGATTGCTCATCGTCCCAATCATACATAATTTAGTACTCAGGTTGTTGAATTCACAAAATTCTTGCGGTTTTCTTTTGTTGTTTAGTTGCAAACAACATGTCTGACAAAATCCGTAATCGACCGGTCGATTACGGAAAATAATCGACCGGCGCGTGACACGTCTCGGCCAATGAGAACACACGATTTCAACGGAAGTAACTTGTGCCATATAATAACTCCAAATAATGTAGGAGTTAATTTGACTCTATGTCAGGAGAGTTGCTTTAACTCCACTTGATGGAGTTACTTTAACTCGGACTCTTTGGAGTTAATAACCCAATATTATAGAGTTACTTTAACCCACATCTGAGTTATTTTTACTCCAGATAATACAAGAGTTGATCTAAGTACGTGTGTGAGAGTTACTTTAACTCGGATTTTGGAGTTAAAATAACTCATCGACGTTAAGGAGTTATATTAACTTGACGGAAGAGTTTTACTAACTCCAATATTGGAGTTAAAATAACTCTAACAAAATAACTCCAATGACCGAGTTATTTTAACTCCCCGAAAATAACAATGTATAAACTGTGTTCCACTTCTCATAAATCAACATTAACGATTTATACGCAGACACAAAATGTATCAAACGCTCAGTTGTTATTATAATGCTTGCTGAGAAACATATGTGGAATATCTGGCTATATTATTGGGCAAACCATTCACTAACCCATTTACTCTATTAAACAAAAAAACTGAATTGTAATTAATATATATATATATATATATATGTGTGTGTGTGTGTGTGTGTGTGTGTGTACGTATAGCTCATGGCGGACGGTTGTGTTCTAGTGAGCTCTGTTGCTCAGCCTAGCAATCACTCTTTATCGAGCGATAACACTCTTGATCCATGCAACAACTCAAGCGATTCTTTAATAGCTTCTACTGAGTACCTTGAATATGGCTCAGATGGGAAAATTAAATGGCTGGGAAGTTTCGAAGATCTCAGTTTGTTTCTGACAAATTTGGTAATAATGGTAAATGGTGTTCTCCTGGTGGCCACTCAAAGTCATTTTGCAATGATAACATCAAAATTACTTGGTACTTCGATAGGAAAACTCTACGATTTCAAGGGACCGTCTTTGAAGGAACAGATTGTAAATATGATAAACCCCGACAGTTTACCATCGAGTGAAATTACAAGTGATTCGAATGAAAACAGATATACAGAATGCCGAAAATTATCACTGGAAATGGCTGAAGTTAAACTCGACCTCGAAATTTTAAAGGTAACTTTGAATAAATTTATCTTCGAGTCAACAAAAGCAACTGATTGTTCTATGAAGAATATTGGAGAGCAGCAGGATGCTTTCACCCAAACAGATTGGTCTGAGGCAATGACCGAAGCAAAGAAGGATATTTCTAGTGATGGAAAGGCTAACGAATAACGTATTCCAGTTGTTCTCGCTGAAAAGCATAATATATCTGGGTGTGGTAACACGGAATATATCTCAGATTCCGCAGAGGAAAGTCTTATCCATGAAAACACTCAGCTGAAATTATGTTAATCCCTCATATTTGGATCAATACTCGTCTCAAGGGACGACTTCCTGCCACTTCCAGGGCAAAGAGCGAACCAGAGAAGAATATTCCAGATCCCTTTGTGTTCCAACTTGATAATTATAGAGAGAAACAAAACAGGATGTTTTCAAGGCACTTAACCGTAGCAGGGAATGAACAAGAGTTAAATTTAGTACCCACAAAGCAAGTTCATTTTTCGACCCAAGGGAAACCTCAAAGTTCATTACGTGAGCCAATGAATAATTCCAACTCAAAAAGAAAGGAAAATCGGCCGACCCTATACATAAATCAACCAGAAAACACTTTGATAAATCTTATGTGCTTATCCTGGGCGATTCTTGTACAAAGAAGGTAAATCCAGCTAATTTATCAAAAGATATAAGTAGTAAAGTATTTTGCAAGTCTATAAGGTTGAAGAAAGGTAAGGATTATTTCACTCAATTGGATGAAAATATTAAATGATATAGACCAGAGCATTTAATTATTCAAACAGGAATAGACAAATTGCCATCAAATATCTCTACCCAAATAACTCAAAGATCAATTGAATAGTGTTGATTGAAGCGGCGAGACGCTAAGTCACCAGCCGCTAATATGGCACTTTCAAGTGCAATAAACTGTCGGTCCATGCATGGTATGACAATTCCCATTGTAAATCAAAATCGATTGCGTGGATTTGGCTTTGCTAACCATGGTAATATATTGGCTAGCTGTTTCAACGACGACACTCATGCACCTACTAGCTAAATGATTGTGGACTGAGTCTGTTCGAAAATAACCTAACTAAATACATACATACAAAGTAAATGACTAGACATTTCTGTTGCATGCGAGGAAGACTCAATGGCTCAAATTCGTCACCATATTATGGCGGGTCTTCCAATGATTGAGATTCTTACCAATAATATTAGTACATATACTGATCGCCTTACGACCCTTTACATACCGACCCTTCGAAGTTCTCGTCGTCAGAATCGTCGTCGGAAAAATCAGCGGAAATTGAACTTTAAAACAAACCTACAGAATTGTATTGTTATCAACCATATAGTACATGGTAATCAGCCTTATCAATCAGTAGTCATGTTCCTTGTAAAACTAAACTGACAACGTTTTGCTGCTACTTTTGCCTCTTAACACCAGATCAGCAAGGGATAAACCACTTATCGTCAAAGATTTTGTTGTTGTTTATCATGACATTGACATTGTTGCATTTACTGAGACGTGGCTGATTGACGATGGAAGTGATGACTGTATCATAAATGAGCTTTGTCCTAATGGATATCTTTTTCAGTCTATCTGATATGGTTGATCTCTACCAGGACGCCCTTTCTTCTTTACTTGAACAACATGCCCCTCTCAAACAACGAAGCTTAAACCAACGTCCAGCTTCACCTTAGTACACAGATAAAATAAGGGAGGGAAAGATTAAGAGGAGAAGGCTGCTTAGCTTGAACGTCACTGGCGTGTAACTCGGTCAAATATAATCGAAGATAATAAAACAGATCCAAAGATTCTTTTCAAAACTGTGAACAAATTGTCACATCGTAAACCCGAGAAATAACTTCCTTCGAATAACTGTGCCTCCCAATTAGCAAATAGTTTTGCTGATTATTTTAATGACAAAATTAAAGTTATCTTGCGTCACCTACATCAAGTTACAGTTTTGGAAACTTACCGATCGATTCATGTTCTTCTGAGTTGTATGAATTTGGACCTACTACAACAAATGAATTGATGAACTTTATTAATTCGACAGCATCAAAATCATGTGATCTAGATCCAATTCCAGGATGCTTGATGAAGCAATATATTGATGTCCTCTTGCCTTGCATAACAACACTGTTAATTTCAAGGAGTTAATTTGACTCCAAAAGTGGAGTTAAAAAAATAAGGTACAGAAATTAGAATAACTCCTTTTCTGGAATTATTTTTTACTCCAAAATTTTAACTCCATTTTCGGAGTAAGCGTGGCTCCAAAACTGGAGTAACAATAACTCCTATAGGAGTAGATATTACTCCAGAATTGGAATAAAAAGAGCAATAATTTGACTCCAGAACGGCAGTAAAAAGTAAACACACCAGATAACTCCTTTTGTGGAGTTATATATTTATTTGCACCGGTAGACAAATTTCACAAATGAATATGAATACAAACACCAATTGGTTGAAAACGTTTTATTCAATATATTACAAGTCTTTGGCATGCACTTGTCTTACATTATAAAGTTTGTTATATACTCAGCCAATATATATATATAAAGAGAAAGTATTAATCGCATGCAGTGAATATATGCATTTTTAAGAAAAGTTCTCTTAAAAAACGTTCTCGTCACAACTCACAGTAGGACACTTATAAGTTCTGAAATTATCGAGATCTTGGTTCCATACCATGTATTTATCCAACACATATTTCTGGAGTTGTTGTAGGCGTACTCGAAGCATATATCCCTTGTTGTGAATATTTATATAATAACAATAACCAACAATTGACACGAATCTTCGAATAAAAGCATTTATCGTTCAATTATTTAGTTTATGGTTGATACTCCCCCAATACTTTGAAGTAACAGACTCCAATAGTCAAATTATGCAAATTTAATAGCTTCGGTGCGAATAATCCTGTAGCATATATTAATGTGATCAGGCAAGTCGTCGTCTCGTTCGCTAGTCTTTGCTGGAAAGACTCGATGCGGTCATCGTTGTGTCCGAACTCGACGAGTCATTCAGCAACGAAACAAATATCATTGATAACAGCAACTATATGTATGCTGAAGAGTTTACGCTGTCAAATATTATTAAATTGAATTGAAAAAAGTATGGCCTTTATTTGCGGAGTTTTAGTCGTTGGAGGAACTATTAGTGTGAAAGCTTCTGTCGATAAGGCTGCCGTTGTCTCGTTCCCTAGTCTTCGATGGAAAAGATTGACTTCAATCAATGCAGTCATCGTTGTGTATTCGAGTTATTCAGTGATAGAACAAATGGCGTTCCTTTGCGGAGTTTGTTGATGAAACTTTAAAACTGTTAGTTATTAAAAGCTTCTCATCTTGTCGACAACAGTGAAGCTTGGTATATGAGCGAGATCCTATAGCTTGATTGCTGAAGAGGATCAAAATTTGCGATTTCTGATTGGTTGAGCACCGGGCGGACATATGCGAAGACTGTACTGTTTGTTAATTCTTTGTCTTCGCAGAGGTCCGCACGGGGCTTAACCAATCAGAAATTGCAATTTTTTTATCCTCTTCAGCAATCAAGCAATACGGGTAATCCCGCTCATGGTAAGAAAATATTTTATACCAATTACACTTTTAAATATTCAACGACAAACGTAATAAACGCCTGTCGAGATTTAAAGCAATGAAATACCGTAGCTCGGGGGTAGGGTGACCCTTCTACCACATATAGAAGAAAATCCTTCATCGAAGTAAAACGTCAGATTATTAAAGGACGTTTTAAATTATTGTATGTCGATTTGTTTAATAGAATGTTTATTTAACTGCTTCTACTACTGCATCGAGCCAAGCCGTGTTACCATGCAGAAGGTGGTCTTGAGACGAGCGCGATGTCTGACGCGCCAGACATCTCCATCCTCCATGCATACAACTGGCAAGCCTGAGTTTTTGTCAGCGTTTTCAACATAGTCTTGATTGGTCGCCCTTGTTTCGTCTGCCGTCATTAAAGCCTTCCACACCTATGGGGCGCCAAATGTAAAAAAATTGTTTAGGACAAAAATGTGTTGATTTTACCATTATTTACCTATATAATACATTATTTGTAAACAATGTTTCTATATGAATTAAACAAACGATAGGTTATTTATAAACAATCTATGGATTGTTTACAAACAATCCCTGGATGGTTTAGTGGAAAAGTATTATTACTCGGGCTATCTTGAACCGACCGATAAAACATTTAGTCTTAAAACTCATTCTGTGAGTGCACTCTGCAGATTATTGAGTAAACTTAATGAAAAAAAAAAAGCATCCGGTCTTGATAGGATTCCATGCAATCTTTTAAAGATGGCTGCCGGCATAGTCGGACCCTCACTTTGTGGAATATTTGAACAATCAATCACTTCGGGATTTTACCCAAATGAGTGGAAACTTGCTAGAGTGACACCGGTCTTTAAAAAAGGCATAACATCGGATGTTAATAATTACAGACCAATTTCGATTCTACCAATTGTCTCGAAAATATTTGAGAAAATAATATATGACCAGTTTTATGATTACCTTGATAGAAACAAACATTTAACTACCTGTCAATCAGGTTTCCGCTCACTCCATAGCACACTTTCATCATTACTTGAAGCCACTAATAACTGGTCGGTCAATATAGACAAGGGCCTTCCTAATGGAGTTATTTTCATTGACTTAAAGAAGGCCTTTGATACTATAGACCACGAAATTCTACTTCGTAAACTTGCAAACTATGGACTCGATATAGATGCCCTCAGGTGGTTTAATTCGTATCTAAGCAACAGGAGCCAAAAATGCAGCACCGTAAATGGTTGTTTGTCTAATGCTAGAGAAATTAGCTGTGGGGTACCTCAAGGCAGCATTATTGGCCCTTTGCTTTTTTTTATTTACATCAATGATCTGCCGAACTGCCTCTGTAAGGTCTCAGCTAATTTATTCGCAGATGACACAAATATAAGCTCCTCTGCTGGATGCCTAGGTGAACTTGAGCCTGAAATAAAGTCGGAATTACACAATCTTAACATGTTGACTGAAAGAAAACAAACTAAGCTTAAATATAGCAAAAACTGAGTTTATGGTTATAGGCTCAAGGCAGAAGCTTCGCACAGAGGAAAATAATCAAATTCACATTGAAATCGAAAGTAAAAGGATTGAGAGAGTTGGTCACACCAAATCATTGGGGCTTACAATTGATGAACGACTCTCTTGGTCAAATCATATTGATGAAATGTGTAAGAAAGTTTCCTCATGAGGTGTTGGTGCCCTTAAACGAGTAAGATCGTTTATCTCTACAAATACTGCAGTTCAAATTTATAATGCATTAATTTTACCATATTTTGATTATTGTAGTCCTGCCGATAAACTCCTTCCTTTCCCATAAAAATCAAATGATTTCGGCTTCGTCGTTTGTAAAATACACTCGAAAACATGCTCTCACGTTTGTCAAACATGTGGGCGGGACTTGTCAAACGGTTGTCCATTCACGGTTCAAATCAGTTGGTTTACAGCTTTCAAATAACGAACAAGTTCCGCCCAACGTGAACGTTTCAAACGTAAAACAAACGAGGAAAAACGATCACGCCTAACGGTTGATTGCAAATCTTCACTCATTTGAGGTTTGGCAACAGAAGGTCAAAAGGTCGATCCCTCACTTTTCGGGGGATTCGTTGTGATTGGTTAATTGAAGGGAAAGGAATGTTGTGCCAATGTGAGCAGACGTTAGTGGGGGGACAGGGACCGCGCGCTAACGTCTGCGAAGGAGGCTAAACATGGCGGGAATGGTGAATTTTTGGACGTCAGTTTTAGGCCCCTACGCGGTCATCTTGGATGTCAGTCTTAGTCTTTTTTTTCTCGCGGCAGAACCACAGGCAGCCCAAAAATACATCCGGAACGGCGTTAAGATTACTCTTGGGACTAAGAATTATTCATCTTCTTTGTTGTGCGAGGAAAATTCTATTGTATTAAGGACGTTGACTTGACGTTCGCGTTGTATTTTCTTAAGCTCTGCTCTCTAATATTTAAAATGGCCCTCACTTGAAGCTCCGTAAAATCCGCAAAACCGCTCGATCTCGCCCAAATTGCCATCAGTATACATTAGTTAAAAACTTGGCTTTCGGTTCATTGCTCTTTCGACCCAAACGTTCATGTGCGCAGCTCGAGAAACGTTTATACAAACTGAGGTGACACCGGCCGGATAGTACGCATACGGCGAGAGCTTTTTGAAGCCAAAGCCAGTTTGTATATAAACGTTTCAGTCGAGCTACGAAGAAGATGAAAAAGCAATGAACGGATAGCCAATTTTTTGACCAATGTACTCATGGCAATTTTCTCGAGATCGAACGGTGTTTGTGTATTTTACGGAGATTTAAACGAGGGTCGTTTGAAATATTCTTGATGAAAGTTACCAGCTTTTCCTTATTTTTAGTATAAAGAGGTTATAATTGACTGTGAGTGGAACTCGTCGAACAGTAGTTGAAACTCGACTCGGAAGTCAGAAAGATGCAAGCATCAACAAATAGAAATTAAGCAGAAACAAGTTAAGAACATTTATTTCGAATTTATATGGGTCTTGGTATATATTTAATGCATTTTATTGTGATATTATTATGGCCGCGAGAAAAAAGACTAAGACTGACGTCCAAGATGACCGCGTAGGGCCTGAAACTGACGTCCAAAAATTCCCCATGTCCGCCATTTTTTGCCACTTTTTCGTCCAGTGATTGACTGGATCATAGCCACTGGAAAGGGAGAGGGCTGTGAAACTCCGCTCTGAAACAATAGAACTTCCGGTTTGATGTTAAAAATTTCACGCCTGAGCGTCACGTGATCTTGAACGGGCATGGCCAGTGTATTCTTTCATATGGCTTACATTAGATTATAACCTTGTTCTTCGTTAAACTGCACGATGTCGGTTATGGTGACTTCTAAAAATCCACAAGTAACATGATATTTACAAGTCCAAAGGAGTACCCTTGTATTTCGTTAACAAAATTCGGTGGGAATTCGGTTTTTGACGACCTACGAACTTAAGACAGCGACAGTCTGTACAACCTCGTACCCAGGGTCTTATCTCCGCTGCTCCGCCCACCGCTGTGAAAAGACCCTGGTTGCGGCTGGTCACGTGCCCCCTAAAAATTGGGGGGTTTTCAATTAACGATTTAAAAAATACTCAGGGAGGAGTGACAAAGGCACAATTACAACCGCTTCACCGTTTTGTTTATACAAATAATATATTACGTCTGGCGTCGTTGTCTGGCGCCAGGCTGTTGATCGCAAAATATCTGTTGAAATGAAAACAACAAAAAACAAACGTACTCGGTGTTGACAAAACATATCTCGCCTTCTTCTTTGGTGTACGTCGTCGAAGAACAAAAGATCATGTCGAATCCAAAGAAATCCCGAAGAAGATATACCAATCGACTCGAATCGACTATTAAATGCACCGTCGAATGCGTGTCGACTTCATCGCAGTGTTGGTGATGTGAACTGTGAAGCATTTGTACAACAAGGCAAATTTTGAACTGCATTATTTGGCCGAAATGCCTTACGGTAAAAGACTTCCTTGCGACGAGTGCTCTTCCTCGTTTAATCTAAAGGCCATGTGAAAGAAGATTACAAAATTTCACAAAGTTCAAGACGTTGGTTTGCGAGAGCCAAACCGCTTTCTCTCGCATAAAAAAATGCATTGACATTTCAGCCAATGCCCCGATAACCGCGGCGAAAAGTGACGAAAGAATCGATTCAGGAAAGATTGCAACTATACAATATAAAGCCGACTAGTACTGTCCTTTCACGCGCATTTGTCATCAACAGAAAGTCAGGTAAATGCAGTTGTTGAATCGCGTTTTTCATTCTTTCAGTAAACTTTATAGTTCGCCTAAATCTAATAACAGATTTAAGAATATGAGTATTAAAACTGGACTTGTGTTGTAGCATTGTCATTGAGTGTGCAGCTTACTAAAGCTAACCACCCCTCCCATGATTTAAAATTTGTTTAGGCGGCACGTGACCAGCCGCAACCAGGGTCTTTTCGGAGATAAGACCCTGGGTACGAGGTTGCAGTCTGTATAGTGTATACTGTAGTCCGTCATTTTTATGACAAATTTTATATTTTACATTGATTCTGTGTTAATTTTAGATATTAGTTTATTCAATAATATGATTGTGTGCACAAAGAAATCACCTCAAAAAGATCGGATTGGTTTTAACAGGACCGTGAGAGTTTTTAAGTCGCGCATTTCTCAAATAAGACGTAAACAAATATATATGGTGCATCGTTGTGTAGATGATCGGCATTCGGTTTCATGATGGACTTTATCGTGACATTAAAATGATCATCCCTTGAACATTACACAATCGTATCAAGCGCTAACTCATCACACTCTGGCGTGAGCAAATTAGCCGTAGCGCGAACTATTTTCTCCCCGCCGGACTAATTATTGTAAACAAATATTCATAAGATTCTCACCTACAAAAATCTGGGAAAATATTCCCAGTGATTTAAAAACCCTTACTGTTTCAATGTAAAAAATATTAAGTCACCAACGTTGATCTGAATTTCATTCTCATATTATACAATGTCTATTTTCTTACTTCGACACGATCTTAATATTTCATCCTCTGCTGATCCCCAACTTATTAATATGTCAAGGCAGTGATTAAACTCGAAAGCTTTATACTTTAATTACACTCTCACATATGTATATTCTTTCATAAAATATTTTGTTTTATATTTAACTCTGATTTATTTAATGTATCACTATGTAAACTTTGTATTTTTCATTGTAAGTATTAAAAATAGTGTGAATAAATTGAAATTATCATAAATCGCCGCATGTCTACAAATTATTAATAAAAGAAAACCAAGGAACAACGCAATCGAAAAGCATTTGTCGTCTCCGTGCCATTATTAAATCGGCGTTTTGCACATTTGTTGTCAGATGGCAATGTTTCTTAATACTTTAGTTATTCTAATAAACTGATACGCATACGACAATTGCCAGCCCCACCGTTGTTTATGAAACGCAATACACCAGACATTTAGTGCATTTAATATTCAATGAAGGCAACTCAACTTACGACATATAATTTAGCACAACCATTCATATTAAGACAAAAGCGAATTTTAGTTTTAGTTGTACTGTTGGCAAAACAGTATTGTATCATTATTTTACCTCGGCTCTCACCGTGTTCGGTCCGACCATTGATCGTTTATTCGAATTTACTGCACTTTATTAAATATTCTTTGCAAAGGGAGTTTTCATGAGGGACCATCTATGCATATAATGTCCAAATGAAGTGGAATTTATATCGAAACCATCACGGAAGAACTTCGTTGTAGCACTTGTAGGTACGCGCCTCGCTGCTCTAATGTAAAATCTTGCTTTTTAGTGCTCAATCATGCAGGTTCAAGGTCACGTGATCTTGAATTTGGCGAACAATAACATAAATCTCAGTCACGCCCACTTTCACAGCCCTCTCCCTTTCCAGTGGCTATGACTGGATTCAGCCTTCCAGGTATATATATAGAGTTCACTGGGTTAAGTCACTGACCTATATATATATATAACTGGACTGCGGGTCCTGCCCAAAAACCCAAAAACCCATTTTCACTTTCAAATCCTTCTGCTAATGGTAGCGACCACTGACATGTACTTATCGCAGGAAAAAAATAATATTTATGTAAATACAAAGTGATTTTCTTGTGTGAGGGCTTCCCCAGAGGTGAATTTAAAATCGTCTGGTGTTAGCCAGAATAAAATACTCTTTAACAATTCGGACAGGAAAGAGTTAGAGAGCTAGTTTATAAATTGTTCCTGTCCGAGGGCTTCCCCAGAGGTGAATAAAATCGTCTGGCGTTAGCCAGAATAAAATACTAAAGACCAATTCGGACAGGAAAGAGTTTACTTAATGCATGCACGGTTGGTCTGACCAAATAGGAATATCAGTAGAATATGATCTCGAGTTTGTGTAAACAAAATATTTCGGTGCAATCGGTGGTTTTTCCATGTATATTATTTATGTTTGTTGCTGAGCGGCCCGGGACGTTTTCATGATAAGAGTCTTAT
This sequence comes from Paragorgia papillata, assembly GCA_035771165.1. Classification (NCBI taxonomy): domain Eukaryota; kingdom Metazoa; phylum Cnidaria; class Anthozoa; order Scleralcyonacea; family Coralliidae; genus Paragorgia; species Paragorgia papillata. The sequence continues at coordinate 645,347 of JAWNZC010000294.1, forward strand.
TGTAGTTCTCAACTCAATAATAATATTCCTAGACAATTACTGTTGTAGCTTTCTAGCAGTCAGAATTAAAGACATTCCGGCCGGCGTACGGCACGAACACTTGGCAATATTTTAAAAAGACCTGTCAATACACATGGTCATGGAAATCTACAAACATTTCGTTTTATGAAATCGCCAGCTCTATAAAGAATCGCTGAAGATCACGAGAAAATCGTAAAGAAGCGAGGCGTACCGAGTTCTTCCATTTCCAAGTGTTAATAGCAGACGAGAAACTCATCAGTTGTCAGGTGTTTTAAAATCCGGTAAACGGCGAGTTTTCCATCTTTAATTCGTCCGTCTATTTTCCCGGCGTTAAACTAGAAAGCCGGACGACAAACTATATGATCAGACTGGGCCAGTGGAATACCGTCAAAACTCAAAACTCGTCAGTCAGAAAGCTTTCATCTTCTACAAATATGAAGACTTTATCGAGTTATAAATAACATAATTCGACTGATGCCGAGCAAAATACATACAGTTTTAAAAACATGTGTCATCAGTCGGGTTCTTATAGGTATCGGTCCACGGGCTCTAGGATACGCTCGAGTGAAAAGTTGTCTTAGGCCCGTTTCAAACGTCGAATTTTTCATGCGTCGAATACAATTCGTTAATTAAGTGCATGATAAGTTCGACGTTTGAATCAATTAAATTCGACCGTTTTGATTAAATGCGACATGCGAATTAAATTCGACTGCTTAGGTCGAATAAAACGACCTTGATGCGACTTCGATTCAAACGTCGAACTTTCCATGTGTCGAATGTAATACATAAATTATTTTAATGTATAATAATTTCCGATACACGTAAAAGACATGCGCAAACGTTGATTTCGCGGGACGCTCCAAACATGACGGATAGCGACGAGGAGGGCTTCTGAATATTAAAGTGTTGCCCGACCATCCAGGATTTTGAATTATTCGACGACAAGAGCGATGGATGCTTGTGGTTGCATTTCTGCCGGCTATAATTAATAAAAGCAGAAGAACGCACGTTTGAACTCGGCGTTTTCTTCTTATTACCATGTGTTGTAAAGCATGTGTCATAATTTTTCGCCGTCGTTTTGACTGTTGAATAACATTGTAAATATTAATTTGCTTTTGGTCAACATTCGAGTTGGACTCCTTTGCTTTCGCCATGTTGTTATAGAAATGATCATTTTAAATTATATTCGACCCCGTTAAATTCGACGTATGAATCAAATGTCGAATACAATCATTTGGGTCGACCTTAATTGGTATTATATTCGACACATGAAAAATTCGACGTTTGAACCAGGCCTAAGCATACAATTGTTGACAAAAATTTGGGTGTTTGTCGCGCTTTAAAGTAGTCCAGTTCCAGACCCACTTTTCTCCCCCCGCGGAGAAAAGAGGGTCTAGTCTTTTTTGCATGCGCATGCGCCATCTATGTCCAATCAAGTGAATCAAATCAATGCGTTCACGCCGCTGGGGAAACCCTTGGCGACTATTCGTCCAGCATTTACTAAATTGTAAACAAAGAAATAGGCGATGTGGCGTTCGACGGGGAAATGTCGTATTTGTAAATTATGGCGATTATACACCAGCTGCTTTGCTGTTTTTCGAGATTAGGAAAGATAAACCCAAACTGTCTTGCGAAATCAGGATCCGGAGATATTAATATAAGATGACAATAGATGACTTGCAACGGCTATCTAAAGGTGTGCAATCTGGTCAGGTTTTTCTGCTCCGGTTTTGGTTCTGGTAAGACGTCGTTTCCGCAGGGCCTTCAGTCCGCTAAATTGTGAGCCTGTCTAGGAAACGCTGATATATACCTCTTTCATAACTGTAAAGATTTACACGGTGTTTTTAAACATATTACACGTTTGACTTGCGCCGAACGAAGTCAACGCAGACAGATCAAATTACACGCATTCACGAAGATTCATATAAAAGTGATGGAAAAAATTGTCAATTTGTGATCACAACACTATATGATCGGAACTGAATACGAGTAAATGAAGGTATGTTTGAGACTCAGTCTTGCGTACTTTGCAAGAAGCAGTGACCGCGCAGTGTGTACAAACAGAGAATTACCGACTCCCGATACTCACATTTTATAATAGTACAATTTATTACATAAAAAGCGGTTATAGACGCAATCTCGTTCCCAGAGCCAAATATGCCCGGCCGCGCGGGCAAATCAAATGGCTCTGGGACAATCCATTTGAAATACCATAAAAAGTGTGTATTTTGGGGCATGCGCAGTTGGTATTTTTGTACCCAGACCCACGAAAACCTTCAGCACGGCCGTTCAATATTCTGCAAAATACATCGACATGTTGTGGCTGATTCTGGAATTTAATAGTAACAAATAGCAGTAGAAATGTTGTAAGAATATAATCGTGGCTGGTTTGTGATGCGATAAAGTATTACTTGGCAGAAATTTCTGGATAAGAGACTGATAAATGGAAAATAATGCACCAGGCGTGATAGTGATCGATGACCGATGGTGTTCATGACCTTCTGATGATTGAAACCCAGTTTGAATTCTTGTTTATTCAAACTTATGAACACGAAAATATCGTATTATTGTTCTGAATATTATTCGAATATTCGTAGACAGCTACAAGGTAAATTACAACGAAATCTGGAATTTTAAAAACTTATTTCATGTATATAGTACTGCATGTATGTCTATCAAATAAAACGTGACCTAGCTTGGTGGTATATTTGTCATTTGTTGATTTGCAACATTTAATTTGTTACATGTTTTATAATCCACTTGTTTGTGTGTAACCGAAATAATCGACACTGTAGCTTTCTGAGGTTTAATCATTTATGAATTCATATTACATCTGTTTATACTGATCTATTTTCGCCATACTCAAATGGGCAAGATAAACAGGCCGTACAAATATGGCTGGTTCATAGTAAGGTTCAGCTACTGGTGTTTGAATATTCAAATAGCCTGGTTTCCATTTGGTCACTGGTAGTCATTGACAGAGTTGCTGCTGGGATAGGATTTATTCTATCCCAGCAACTGCAATCGACCACTTTTGACCCACCAATGTCCAAATGTCAGTCAGGATTAAAATTTCCAAGGGAAAGCACAATGCACCCCACCTTTAATACTATTAATTTTGACAAATTAGGCTAACCTGAAGTATCTTCTGCCAGCACTAGGTAGATAATGCTGGCATGCGTGTAGTCCCCATTTATAACAAGGGTGTCCACAGTTAGTAAGGCTCTCATTTGTACTGTATACTCTACTAATAAATTTACTTTTGGATGAAGTGCCAACTGAAGATATTTGAACCAAGGCTACATTATGTGCAGCCTAAGATGAGTAAAGTCATAGTCAGCAATAAATTATGAGTTTTAAGAAATCATTTTATTAACCTATTCACCACCAGGTTAAGCTATTTAGAATTTTATTCTCGTAAACATGCCAGATGATTTTATTCTACTGCAGAGGGAATGCATTAGCTGGTTGGGGTGGCCTTGCAAGCTCACATTGAATGGGTCAACTCACTGTTGCTTAGGTTTGCTGAGAATCCCTGTTAATCAGCTAATTAAGTTACAGTAGCCAGTATAGGCAGGAATGGGTTATGGTCCAAATCAAAATGTCAAACACAGTAAATGTAATATTAATTTTATTGTGTAAACAACCAGAGTTAGTAGTGGAAAATTGTTCTCTCGAGGTGGGAATTCTTAACTTCTGGCTTTTAAATACATGGATCCGAATGCAGCTGTTCAGTACATAAGAAATAATACCGAGATTGTTGTTTGCAAAAGTAAAACTACAGTTGGTGACTGTACTATGGAAAGACCTTTGGCTGAACTGATTTTCAAAGTAATTTTCTTTAATTTAGAAAGCAGACTTTGGATATACAGTGTGTACTAAAACACTGACTGTAACCATCAATCACTGTGTTTATCATCAGAGATGCCAGGAGGGGCACAGGGGTGTAGGAACTGGAGGGAAAATGGGGCATGTGCCCCCCCCCCCCCAAACGTTGTCATGAAGTGCCCTTTTTGTAACAGGAAAGTGCCCTTTTTATGTTAAAACATGTGCCTCAAGTGTCCTTTTGAAGTCCTACCCCCTGAACAAAATGCCCTTTTGAAGCTGTGCCCCTCCAAGATCAAATTCCTTCCTACACCACTGGAGGGGCAGCTTCCACTCTTGCCTTTCAGTGCTAGGAGGGGCAAGGGGGGTTAACACTTAAGATATTAAAAAGGAAACTATATGGGGTCAATACATAGAGTGGGTATCTCCTTGTATTTAAAATATAATTAAATAGAAAAATAAGTTCACCATTTATTATTTTATCATATATTTTATTTATTAAAATTTGAACCTAACTGATACTGGAGAAACAACAATAGGACTCAAGGTCCCTTACAAGGTTGTTCTCCTAAGATTGAATTGATTTTATGGAGGGGGGGGGGGGGGGGGGGACCAGAGAACCTGGAAAAACCCTTGAAGCACAGGAGAGGTCAACTACAATAACTCTATCTACTCACACAAGTTCCAAGCTCAAGCCTGTGACAAGGTGTCCAAAGTGGTCACCCATCCAAGTACTAACGCCATCCAATCAAGCTTAACTTTGGATCACAGTGGTCAGGCAACTCTTCTGTCTCTTCACCACCCATGCTTCCCATATGGTCATATAGGTATAGTACCAGTTTAAAAGTGGTGTAAAATGTATAAATCAGCAACTAATGTTTACCCCATATACCAATGTATATTACTTGTAGATACAAATTAAAAAAAACAACAATGCCTTGTAGTACATTGTACAGCTATAAGAATATTATGTCACATATAACATATATAAAAAGTAATAAACACAGTGTCAACAGCCATAAGACAATATAATTTTTTGTTAAAAATATGAGGAGATACTACATACATGTTGATATAAACTTGATCAGTCACTCAGCTAATTATGAATATTTGAGGTGATTGAAAGATGTAGACAATTATTTATTATTCAAATAGCCATCGTTTATACGTTCCAATGATACTTCTTGAAGTCAAATCCAGTGTCCATATGACGATATACCATAAATATTTAATTATTTTATATACAAGTACGGAAAACTATGAAATCTGAAAAGTGAACTCGTCACGAAGCACGGCCACGATACATGGGCCACGATGAATCTGTTATCTGTCATACTTTAAACTCGAACCAGAGTTCCAAAAATACCACAAAGGCAAGTAAGTATTTCTTGTCTCCTTGAAATGACTTTTGCAAAGGAATAACTCTCAATTTCTCAGATTAAGTCCCAATAAACACGTTATTTCGCTTCACTCCTTCACGAAAACAAGCCATATTACATGAAGACCGCGATGGGAGAATGGGTGTGAAATTCTCTGCGCAGCGCAGTAGGCGTCAACGCGTTAAGCCAATCCGAGTCGATTTTCAAATGGATTGTCCCAGAGCCATTCGTTTGCCGCGCGCGTATGGGTCTGGGTACGAGATTGTTATAGACGGTGAACTGCATAGATTTTAGATGACAAAATATAGGTTTTCGTCTCGTTCGAAACCGAGCAAAAGTGAAACATTACTATTTTATCGACATCATTTCAAGAATATATTGCTATCATTTTTAAAAAAAATATAGATAATTAAGCTACTTCGACATCACTTACAAGTCCCAAAACATAAAACATGAAACACCTTGTCCTTTGTATTTTATATAATATTTTGGATTTTCACATACATGATTCGCAGTTCGATTTTCACAGACATGATTCGCAGTTCGCAAACCAGAATAGCTGAAAATACTCCAGGGATTTTCTGAAACCAGTTGTCAAATGAAAGAAGATATAGTATCTTTATTCTTTACCATGTGTCTGATGATATCGCCTGTAGTTGCTCAAATTTTGTCACAAAATTTTATTTGCATAATTCCATGGCGTATTTTAATCTATTCTTAAACGTGGAACCGAAAACTGATCAAAATCTTTCATCTACGAGGGCACGAACATCGACGCCGTTTCAAGTAACAAACCATTTTCGATCACTCCTAAATTTAGAAAATCGAGTACGTAAATACTTAGCAATACTTACATACTTTATTTAGCAATTCCCAACTGGGCTTTTCAATTCATATTACAGTTTAAAATTTATAATGCAAAATATGAATATTTATAAAATCAAATGTATAACAGCTTAAAATATTAATTACTGGCTATTAATAAAATTGTCTAACAAATAGTTTTTCATTAACTTCTTAAAGTGACTTAGAGATGTTGCCTGTTTAATGTTATCTTCTAAACTATTCCAAAGTTCAGGGGCAGATTTAGACTAGGTCAACTAAGTCGCGCGACGAAGTGAAAATTTGACGTGAATATATAATTTTCGTTCGTTGCACGTTGTCAAAAATTTACAAATAAAATCCTGCAAATAAAAAATAATTATCTAGTAGGAAGAAGTATGTTCTATTCTTAAAATGCCTATCTACAGAGGCTTCAGTTCAGGCCAGAAAAATTTCCCCGTTGGCGTTTTCCGTTTTCTTTAAGCGCGAGGCCTTGAAAGTTCTGATTTCAAGGCCTCAAACTGAAAGGCTGTGACTGATTTCGAGGGGAAGCAGTGGGATGCACGGGACATAATGGGAGAATCAAGGATCGGGTTCACAGTCATTTCCAGGCCGCAAATGCGATGCAGGCTCTCGGCTTGATGAATTTGACGAAGGAAAGCAGTTAGTCACTTTTTGACGAAGTTGGTTGGTTTTTTAAGATCTTTTAACGTTCCTGATTGGTTAACTTTTTTTTAATTACGACTTACGATTGGTGTACAGGCTGAAACGTCATTCTGCAGGATAAGCGCCTTTCTGAGTAATCAGTATGGTTAGCGATCGCTTCTGTGGTTCTACGAGGCCATGCGCATATTCTGCGTCCTTTTTATATTCCCAACACTCAGTAGCAAGGATATCTACAAGACCTTTATGATGAAATATTCGTGAAACTTTCATCAAGTGCTTTATGCACTGAAGATGACCTTTTACAGAGGATTGAAAAAGATGTATATCGAAATATCAATTGCGATAATTTTATACAGTGAATCAGTGTGCGCTCTGAGGTCGTCTGAGGTAAGAAACCCTCACTATACTGTATGATTTGAATATCATTATAGTCTTTATGATAATTTATAGATTTACTCTTGGACTAGACTTCACGTTTGCTTGTATTTGATCTATAATATGTTGAATTGATGCTTTGCAATGAAACGTGTGTTGGACGGACTAGTGTATGCTGGAAATTTGATCTTGCTTGGAGATTTCATGGTTTATTAATATCAGTAATATGATTACTTTTATCTTTGTGAGAGTGAGACTGTAACCTAGCCAGCCAACCTGGCAGTTAAAGCACTCTTTTCATACATTGCTAATTTCTGTTCCTTTAATATTAATTATTACAGTATATAATATATATACACAACATGTCATGTACTGTATGTGTGGTCCTGTATGATTTATACTATATGTGGTGTCATAATAAACTTGATTAGTAAATGATGATTGGTTTCTTCTTTTAATATAAATTTACATGTGTACAGTAGATACAGTACTAAGTGCTGATATCCACATGAACCAATAACTACATGTATTACAATTATTATTTACATTTTATTATCTGGCTTAAATACAATATCTGCTTAATTCTAGTATTCAATGTTTATATACTTTCATAGTCTACAAAATTAAAATCATATAAACAGGTACGGTAATGACTTAGATTATTAGTTGGGGGCTCAATGGTTAGGATGACTGGGATAATGTTGAGAGTTGAGCTCCTTTATGTCCATGTCACATTATGGTCATAAATAAAAGCATTCCTTAGCAAGACATTGTCTGCTTGGGTAGATGTGTAAAAGGTGAGTATCTGGCACCTGAAAACCAGACAGCTCATAGTAACATAGATTGGTAATGGTGGGTAGTGGCTTGGATTAGTTGCGACTTAATTAGGATGACTGGGATGATGTAGACCCATTACCCTTGCTCTGGGTTATGCAGAACATTAAATTCAGCTAGACCTTTACTTGTATGTTGGTCAGGCTGTCCATGTTGAATTCACTGACTGCAAGAATATGGTTTTGGTGTCTCCAAGGCATGCTGATGAGCTCTGACATAGGGCAAAACAACCATATATTTTTTGAGTTAGTAATTAAATATAATCACATATCTCTACTGTTTGTTGTATTGCCTTCTTTTTAGAAAAAAATAATTACGCACTTACAAACTATTACAATAATTCACTAATCCAAATCCAATTTTGACACTTTTTCAAAAAAAGTATAAAATGTGCTAAAAAATATGTTTTAAAACTTCAGAAATTTTGATTAAAAGTGTTGTCAGAACGCGGGAAATGCCATTTCAGAGACCCAAATTTCAAAAAATTTCCGGGGGGGCATGCCCCCGGACCCCCCTAGATAGTTTGACTAAGTGGGGAAAATTCCTAGATCCGCCCCTGAAGTTTTACAGCTCTATAGTGAAACGATCGTTGCCTAGAAGCAGTTCGGTAAAGTGGAATTTGAACACTATCTTGGTTACGTGTGAGTCGGTTGTGTATTGAAGAGCGTTTACTAAATTTGCTACTTAAATGTGGTGGAGCGAGCGAGTTCATGCAGTCGTAATTGAGTCTCTGAGCAGCAGTTGTTCACTGACAGGTAGCCAACCAACCTGGCGTAGCGCAGGAGTGATATGATCATACTTTCTTGTATTTGTGATTATCCTGCATGCAAAGTTCTGTACGGCTTGGAGTTTGCTAATATTTGTGGCAGATGTATTTGACCACATTGAAGAACAGTAAAAAAGCTTACTGATGACAAGAGATGAGATGATTAGGCCTAAGCGTTTCTTTGTCAAAACTGTCCTTCACTCTGTTAATCTGACACAGGTTCGAAGTGTATGAGGAAATAAGTGTTCTGATATGTTCGTTGTACGTCAAATGTGAGTCTACGATAACTCCTAAATCTTTTGCACTGAACTCAGGCTTGATTTCTTTCCCTAAGAATGAGAGAGTCATTGTATCAGGAAGTTTCTTTAGCAACTGGGGTGTGCCAATAACAAGGAACTTAGTCTTGCCCAGGTTGATTAATAGCTGATTAGCACGATTGGAAATGGCGGCTGTCGAGGCTCGCGGAATACGGGCTGACCCGTATTAGCTACGCATGCGTAGAACGAATATCTTGCGTATAAACGTCATCAATACACGGCCGACAACTCACTTGAGCCAGCACGCATGTGGACTGCGAACTGCCCCATGAAAGTGGCCGATTTTCTATGCGATTTCCGATCGTGTTGAGCACCATTTGGCTACTAGACAAAGATCTTCTTCCAGTTTTGCTTTAGTAGAGATAATATCTTTTATTGGAAAAGATAGAAAGACCTTGGAATCATCAACGTAAGATTCAAGGGAGCTACTACATGGTGATAACGGAAGATCGTTCATGTATATGCAGAAGAGTAATGATGAAAGTATCGCTCCTTGTGGTACGCCGTGAGTGATATCAAGGGGTGAGGATAAGGTTGAACCGATACGTACTACTTGTGATCTCAATAACATTTATTTATAACGCGCAAATTCAACTTTAAGGTTTTCAAATGCACCTTACAATAATTTTTGACATGGCCGAGTCGAAGGCATATTAAAGGCGCTCAGGCAGCCGCCATACGACACATATCGGCCCACGAATTACAGCTAAGACCTAGGTATTGGTTTTGGGAGGGAGGAAAACCGGAGAACCCGGTGAAAAACCCTCGAAGCACAGGAGAGACCAACTAAACTTTACTCACATGAGTCTCAAGCTCGAGAACCGGGTTATTTCGGTTAGGTAGCTGCTAAACCATCTTAATGAGGATTGAGAGGCACCAGTGCGTTCTAAATTTTTGAAGTAGAATAGAGTGACTAATACTATCGAATGCCTTAGATAGCTCCAATAGGACAGGCGCCGTTAACATTTTTTTATCCATCGCTTCTAGGATGCAGTCACTCACAAAAATGTTCAGTGTCTGTGTGGAAAACTGTTTCTTATTACCACTTAGGTGAGAAGACAAACGGTTATTTCTCAGTAAATAGGAGTTGAATTGGCTAAGCACAACTTTTTCACAGACTTTAGAGGCAACGGGTAAGAGCGAGAGTGGACGGTTATTCGGGGCTTGCTCATGGTCACCGTCTTTTAACAAAGGTATTACTTCGGCTTTTTTCCATGCATTGGGATATGTAGATGTACTGAGGGAACAATTAATTATATCAGTGAGGGGCCCTAATAGTACTGGTAAACAGTCTTTGATGACGCGCATATTGATCTTGTCAGGTCCTGGAGATTTGTTTGAGGGCATAGATAGAATAATGCGATGTAGCTACTTCTGTGCAGGTAACAGGACGCAAATGGAACAGTTCATCAGGAAAATTTCCAGGTGGTGTGGATAAAAGACTTGTAGTGGATACGTTTACTCCGGAAAATAACCGACAGTTCCAAAATTTCCTCAGCGTATATTTTCACGATTTCAGATTTCCTCCCAAATTTGTCTTCCAAGATGCTCTTAGCTCTATTATATCCTTCGGACGTGAAGGGTAAACCCTCTATTGATTTTCTCGCTTTAACACACAACAACTCTCTCAAGTAAGCGAATTTGGTGATACTGGCCATTGTAGTTTTATCTATTGTCTCACCGTACTGTCCCCAAAACCGTGGCCAATCTTGAAACGAACCGTCGAACTTGCTAATTACTAATTTAGGTAGTTTAGCTTCCATACCTGAGCGCACTCCCAGACTTTTGTCATCGCTTTCTTCTTGAGATTGCTGTGTTTTTGTTGCTTGCAGTTTGGCTTGGAAATGTAGTCCAGTCTCGAATAGTTTGCGTTCGTATTCGAGTTCTTCGTCTCGTTCTCGTTTGTATAGGATATTCACTTCGTGATCTGCTTCGCTGATTTTGCCTTCGATCTCCGCCTTCCATTGTTCGATATCTGCGAGGTCCTCTTTCGCGCCAATCTTTAACCCTTCTACGATTCGGCAATTCGCTCGATTCTCAGACGATTATTATTTGAGTTGATAATGCCGTCACAATCTTTAGTTGAGTTATTTTTTGGTCTCTAGTGCTGTTTTGGCATCTTCCATTGTATTATTATCTCCTTAAGTCGAAGACTGTCATTCGTTGTTTTTAACACAAAAATATCCTGTCGGAGGTGCCACGCGTCGTGAATACCCCCGTTTAAAAACAGATATCCACGACAAATCACAACGTTTTAACAAAATAAGAGCTTTTAATAACGATCCCAATCACAGTATAATCCCAGTCACAGTATAATCCCCATCACAGTATAATCCAAATCACAATAAAGACAAATAATCATAGTATAGACAAATCACGATCCCATCACAGTCGAAGTCACAATTATATATTCACCAATAGCCTGCGTAGCTGGCGGTATTAAGGAGTTCGGGCGCGGGCGGTATTTCGCGTTGCCCGCCTACGCAGCTAATTCACCAAGCATGCACACATCCTGTTTACTTAACACCTATTTTTAGCTAATGTCCAGGTGAACTTACCCCAGTCCCCGACATTGTAACTATTGTTACTAAACTAATTCTATATTTACCAGTTAAATTCCGTTGAAAGTTTTAACGATGAAAACGACAAAATACAATTATCTTTTAGCAAGATGAATCTGTTTTCCTCCTGTTCATTCCCGGTTGATGCAAGAATGGTTAATAATAATGGGATTCACTTTCCTCTCTAAGTTTGGCTAAATTTAGTTCCTCGTATTCCGGCGACAATGGAGACGCTGAAGCGTTGGCATCGTCGTAAATAGCAGCATTAGAAACTTGCCGCTCTTCCTCGTTGCCCTCAAACCCAACTTGATGTTCTGCATGGTTATCATTTTGTCTGTTTCTACGTATCCGCTGCACTCCATATAACGAGCAAATTCCAATTATAAGCCCAGCAATGGCAGCGATCAATATATAATAGAAATCGGACCCCTTTGTCTCTTGTTTACCAGAAGAACCTAACGGTGGCTGGGAGCACGTTATCACTGTAAGTCAAAGAAAAATTGATTGTCTGAAAATTGAGTTCTTAACTCACTACGGTTACTGTAATAAAACTCGCTTTCCAAGTGTTCGTCATTTACTTGGTTGAATTAATACACGAAAGGATTTGTCTATTTAGTGCGTTGCTGTGATGTTGTTTAATTATCATTTATAGACCTGGAGCGAGGGGAATTACCCCGAGGTATGCCCTCGGGATATATCATCCCGAGGGGTAATATTTCATCGAATTCCCCGAGCGAAAGGTCTATAAATTATATATTATATCGAAACAAATAATTTTTCAAAAAAAAGTTTAAATAATGTTAATAAAGTTAGCTTAGCTTAACTTTTGTCCCTTTTCATTGTCTGTTTCCATTCTTTTGTCGTCTCAAGACTTCTGGATGCATTGTTTGTTGCTTTCTTTGTATTTTTTGAATCCTTATTTACTTGTAACCTAACAATCTTCTTGTCAACATCTGAGTGTTCAGGCGAAATGTTTTCTTATCTCGCCAAACTCCGCCATTGTTGACAGCTTCGTGAATCGTGCATGCGTGACATTCACACGTCGTACACGAACTCGAATACCTCGCTGCACCCCGCTGTGCAGCGGGTATTCGAGGTTATACCCCGCTGTGGAGGGTAATTCTACGATAAATTAACTGGTCACGTGGTACAAATCAAGCTCTCTGACTGGACAATTTACAGTTGAGATATAATATTGTTAATTATTTCAGTTTGTTATTTGCTGGCAAAACTTTACCCGTGACAAAAGACCCGTCTATGAAAATAATTATAACTGATTCAAGTCATGGATGTTACAATAACTAATTTGTACTTACTTTTTGAAAAACTGTGAGATAATTGTTTCTTATATTTTCCCAAGTTATTCCAGGCAGTACACGTATATGTTGCATTGCTAGTTGAACTACAGTTGCGAATAATGGCGACACCATTTGGCATTCCTTTAATTTCCAAGGCATCTGAATAGATTGCATAGTTTGGCTTTGGTAGTCCTTCAGCATGGCAAATTAATAATACGATAGAGCCGTCGTTGGAAACAATGGCATGGAAATAAATTATTCTTGGTGGATCTATAATAATTACAAAAAATCACGTGTTAGGTTTATAAAGTGCCTAATATTTGGTCTAGTATGATTTTTGGATATATGTAATCTGAAAATAAGTTTAAATAGCATTATTTGTTTCTCGAATACGCGGGAGCAGAAATCTATACCAATGCGTTTCCGAACATTATGCGATTTAATTTTGAACTAACTTGATTTTTGAGCGTCCTTTTACGAACATGAAGTTTAAATCCTCTATATAGACCGCCTCACTTATTTACTTGGTGGAGGACAAATGCTTATATATAAAGAATAAAATTGTCATTGATTATTTGCTTTGTGCAGATTCACCGTTTTGACATCATGTGCAAGAGGTCTACATAAAAACCAAGTATAGATAAGGCTTATAAGCGTTTATATTTATCAATTACTTACATTGAACTGTAACTTCAATAGATTTTTCAACAATCAAAGTGTATAGCTGTGCTCGACATATGTAGGTGCCCGAGGCATTTTTCCCGACATTGCTCAAAGAAAGTTCCTGATCACCATCTACACTTGGACCACTTATATTCTGATCACTCTTTATCCAGGTTGCCGTTGGGGAAAAGTGAACACTGACAGCTTTACACCGACAAGAAAAGTCTTCATTTTCTTTTAATATTACGTTCTGGGAACAATTTACTTGTGCTTTAAGTTTAAGGACGTCTGAAAAGAAAGAAGATCCTTTTATTTTGGTCAAAAAATACTTGGGTTTCCTATTTTTTTTCGCAAAAACTTAGCCAGGGTAGGTCGCATTTCTTTTTTTACTTTTGTTTATTTAGTGTTCAGGCTTGACAATAATATTCTTTCTAAAACCAAATTTCAATTACAGTAGCACATCTGTATCATTACTAATTTTGAGCACATTACTAGGTTCTGCCGCAATGCTTGCTATCCCAAGATGGAAATCAAGCTGCAATTCGAACAGATACTTCTCAAAAATTCAATAAAAAGATTATAAGGTCTGCATTTTGCTGCCTAACCTGGATATATTTTTTGGCTTACAATAGTATAGGTTTTTTAGTCGGAGAATTGTATTCAATTGAAACGCTATGGCCGACTATAAATAGGATCTCTCCATTGGAAGAATCTTCGGAAACAGCCGTAAACAGGTCACATGGTGTAAATAGCGATAATTCTGAAATGGTCATCAAGCAAACAAGCTGAAAGACAATCTAAAGAGATAAGAATTGCTAAACTTTTGTCTTTAATCTTTATTTAGTATTTGAATGCAGGGTTTAACCTGATTAGTTTGCTCTCAAGCGTATTTTTTGATATGCTTGTTACATTTAAAATCTAAACGTTTCTCGTGATGTTCTGTTTATGGATTTAAAATTACGATGAATTACGTGAGATTAAGATGGATGCACCGTTTGTTCAACGGGTGTAAAATGAGACTCAAAGAACCTGCATATAGAAAGCATAGAACATAAAAAAGCTAAACGACTGGAGATTGACAACTTACACAGACACACACACACACGCGCATTATCTCTTCAAAATATTATAAACATGGAAAAACTAATACTTCTTGGACAGATATTAAAAACTATGCATGGTTTCTATTACGTATATTTCATGAATTATATATCACGCGGTGGGAGCTTTATATAAAATCGTACATCCGAAGTGGCTCACCTTCAATCGTGACATTGTATTCTAAAATATTCCTAACATAATAGGAATATATACGGCATCTGTATGTTCCACTGTCCTCTAATGTGGTGCTATTGAGCACTAAAGATACTTGATCGGCTCCAGGTGATGCTCTAGAACGATATTCATTATAACTGCTCCAATCAAGCACACCGTTTGTCCAGCTGATATATATAACTCTTCTAAAACTTGAGATAGAGTTACGGCGAAAAGAGCACGAAATGCTCGAATACTGCTTCGAAAGCGGCATACTTGTTGTATTAATACTTAGCCTCAAGGGTTGTTCCAGAGCGACGTATATCTCTAAATAATATAAGAAATACTAATTTATCAGGTTAGAGTAAAATATAGTAAACTTTAATTCGTCAAAATACAGAAATTTGTACAAGCTATGGTAGAGGAGAATCCGGAGACGAACTGGTTTCTTTTTAATCAAGGAAAACAACGTGGTAAACTAAACATAAGAGTATCAAACATTTTACCACCGTCTCTTACGCTGTGCATATAAGTTGTACAAATATATTGATCGATACATTGATGTATCGCAATTTGCAATTCATATTTTAACTGTTTCAATGCTTTTATATGGACCGATTTATGCAAATTTACTTGCTAATTTATTTTGTTAATTCGTTTGCAAATATAGACAAATTTTGTTTTGAGAAAAACTGAATTTGCATTATTTGGTGTGTTAATGCATTTTACGTGGAAAATTAAAGTATTGTATTTTACATGCAGTGTTTAAAATACTGGTAGCAAATTTACTCTGAAATAACCGATATTTTTAACTGTAGTAATATCGTTCTTGAGGCCTGGAACTCTCCCTGTGCGGAATAAAATCGTCTGGCGTTTGCCAGAATAAACCTTAAAGTGCCTATGAAACGAAAATTAAGTTTGTCTTATTTGAAAGAACGTTTAAAATGACAATATAACATATTTTGTAGATTTTCGTTTCCTTGCTTCGTTTTTGAGATATTTCAGTTTTTTGATATGTAAATTTGACTTATGAGATAACTTTACATATATAACTTTACGCATAATGAGTTATCGCAAAGTGTTCTATATCTTTGTTATTATTGAACAAAAGTACTTGGCGAATTAGGAACCATGTGGAGTGTTTCTCCTACAACAGAGTCTGTAAATTTTAAGTGTTTTTGTTTCGCAATAACAGAGATATATAATCTTTTGCGACAAGTCATTATGCAAAGAGTGACGTAAAGTTATCTTGTATAAGTTAAATTTACATATCGAACAAACTGAAATATCTCAAAAACGAAGCAAGGAAACCAAAAACTGCAAAATATGTAACTCTACCATTTATCGTTTCATAGGCACTTTAAAGACTCGTCGTCATGCAGGCTTCAAAGAGTAAATTTGTCAACACTTTTGTTATAATTTCTTTACATATCATTATATAACTTCTTTTAAAAAGAATTGTGGAGATAAAAAATAATTACGTCTATAGAAAACAGATCAAGATTGCAATTAGTATAGGTAATAGCATGGTTTCGAGTGCAATTTGGAAAAACATTGAAACACCAGTGAGTTTTTCAAAGACTATCAAAATGGCACGAGTCAGTCCGCTGCTCGTATACTTGGTTGTTTAAAAACGCTCCTACCACTACTTGAAAAAGTTTCCTCAAACACTAAAAATCCTCTAGACAAGTTCTCTTGCAGGCACTTTACTTGACAATATTGAAGAATAATTTATAGCTTCAACTTTCAACGAATTGTCCTCCGCTACTCCAAATCCTGGCCGCCATATTTGTTTTTTGCGCAGGAAGAGCCTGGGTACGAGTTTGAAAAATAGCATTCACCAAAATTCGCTGTAGAATGCGATTGGCTGCTTTCAGTTTTCATTGTTTTTGATTGGCTTATTGCACTATTTTCTTTTCTGTTTACCGTAGAACTGTACTGCTCTCAGCAAATTAAAATCGAGAAATATTTCCATGTATATCATCCCCGAGCCCGGGCGTAGGGCCGAAGGCCCGGAGCCCGGTGAGGGCGCTAATCTCGACGTGCGTGGAGTCCACTTTACACGCGAGATGAAAAGCTGAAAGCAATTCTGAAACCTGTTTGTATATATGTTATCAAATCCACAACTTGCGCAGTTCGAATAGCAGGATACTGGTAACTAACCTGTTAAATTATTCAAATTATTTAAATTTACGTCAGCAAATTATAATTTATGTTTATGAAATAGTTTTTCAACGATCATGACGAAAGAAATCTTTGCCAGAAAAAATGGTTTCAGCTAAAATGTTCATTAATATTACTATGGAAAAACACCAAAGAAAGAAGGCTAAGAAGAGATGTGGCAGCGAGAAAAAGACAACAATAAATACGACTTAAAACCACTGAAAAAAAGCCTAAAAATTAAAACGACAAAGACCGAAAACGATGCCGACCGAAATGTATTAAACTGAAAGAAGAAGGATGTGTCCTGAAACTGTTCAAAGCCGGTAAAGAATTTTGCTCTGGTGTATTCTACATAACTCGAGAGGGAAATTTTGAAACAAACGGCGTTTAGATCATGAAGATAACTGAATGATGCCTTGTCATATTTATGTGTCAACAACGGAAAAAGTAAGAAACCGCGAACGAGAAAAACAATCCGAAAAGAGTATACTGAATTGGCAGTGTATGTGGTGACAAAAGCAGAAGAAAGTTTAACGGTAGGAGATTCGTATTTACCAGTTTAGCTGAGTTAAAACCGAGAAATCTTGAAAATGAAAATTAATATAAATATTAAATATATTGTCTAGAGTTGTCTTTGAACGCTAGGACGTTGGCCTTGTGTCTTTTCTTGGCCACTGTTTATATATATTTTTGAATGAGAATTTGTCATTTGGTTCATTTCGTTTTTGTTTTTTTTTAATATTGACTTTGCATGTTCTTTCGGTGTGTCAATACATGACTACAGATGAACCTTGCTAACTAATTTTCTGGGATGTTTTCTGATCTGTGTATCAGTATACAACAAAAAACAGAAATTAGGGGGGGGGGGGGGTAAAAAATGCATATAAAGCGAGCGAGGGGTTGTTGCGTTCATGTATTTTAGTTATATAAAGAAAGAAAATTTGATTATGCGAACCTGGAATCAAACATCGGACTCTAGCATCTTGACTGTCATTACAGTTGTGTTTTCCCCAGGTACTGTGTGCGCATTCAAATATCGAGGACTCACTTCCAGAACAACGAACATTATCCAGCCAGATCTGCCCTGTTCCATCAACAACTGACGTATCTCGAAAAGCTGCTTCGGCATCTGTAAAACCGAGTTGTCGGCAAATGACACGAGCGTTGTTCCTGTTCCAGCAGTTGTCACAAATAGTTTCCCATGTTCCGTTGTAAAAAACTTCTACACGACCAAAGGTTGACGAACCAACTAGACGAACAACTAAAAAGCAAGCAAATAAGTAAAGCGCATTATAATTTTCTCAAATAAATAATTTAGGTCTTAAATATATTCTTTGATATCTTTTGAATGCGTTCATCGTCTAATTAAGTTTCTCATATACTAATTTAGATTTCATCGAAATTCAAAAGAAGCGAATTATTAGGTGATGATCAGTGAATATTGCTAAAAAGACTTTTATTCTGGTGTTTTGACTTCTGTGTTACGGAGTTTTATGCACTTAATGTATCTTCAATATGTTCTTCACTCTTCTTCACTCGTGACGAAGTTTTATAAAACATCGCTACGACCAAAACCTAACTAAAACTTAATACAAAATTCGAAGAATTATAGAAAGTAAGATAGAAAGTGAGTTGTCTAATTGTTTTAGTATAAATTTACTAACAAAAGTTAAATAAATTCTCGACCATAACGTATTCTCTTTGAGGCTCGTTTAATATATTTTTTAACTGCCAACAACAAATGTTCAACATTATCATTTCGGACACTTCCTTGTCCCATACGGTAACTGATCGAAAAGTAAAGTTTTCTTGCATAATTTAGCATGGGTTTTCAGGTGCAATATTGAAACAATATATTTTCACTCATTTGATATGTAAAAATGACAAAAAATTGAAAGAAACATTCATTTTAAAATATAGTTTACATCACGAAATCTTATCAATAGCAAACGTAATTTTGAAATGTGTTTTGTTTGCAGATATTTCGTTTTAAACGGACACAGATAAACAATTTAACGGTCTTACCATTAAAGTGCCAATGCAGTGAAATTTCACCCCAGTTTTTTTTATGATTGCATTTGAAAGAACACTTAAAATGACAACGTAACATCTTTCGTAGAATTTCGTTTCCTTGCTTCATTCTTGAGATATTCAGGTTTGTTTGATATGCAAACGTCATATACTTATGACATCACACTGGATAATGAATTATAGGATAGTCCAAATATTTTACACCCAGCTACACACGTTTAGTGACCAGTCATGGCTACATACATGCAAGTGCAAATTTTTATTACGTACTTTCGATAAGCACTCTCAAAGAAAATCATAGTTTTCTAAAAAGTCATTATGCAGTGTGATGTCATAAGTATTACATTTGCATATCAAACAAACCTGAATATCTCAAGAATGAAGCAAGGAAACGAAATTCTACGAAAGATGTTACGTTGTCATTTTAAGTGTTCTTTCAAATGCAATCATAAAAAACTGGGGTGAAATTTCGCTTCATTGGCACTTTAATAATTTCCATTCTAACCATTTTGTAGTGGTTTTTGTTTTCTGTAGAGCTTATTGCAATTTCTTCTGTCATTTTCCCACTCCATTTATAATTTCGGCGCCATTGTTGCTTAACAGAAAAACCGCTGGCTCTACTGATCATTGATCGTGACATACTACGCATTCTGTGATTGGTCAATTTAGTTAAAAGTAGGCTTGTCATTGGCTTATCGCCAGAGGTTTCTATTTAACAATTAGTCACCTAAGTCGAGGTGACTATCGGTGGATATTTACCGAGCCGCGAAGCGGCGAGGTAAATACACTGATAGTCACCGAGACTGAGGTGACTAATTGTTTTAGTATAATTTCCACAACAAAACACTCAGTCTGACTTCCGTTCTGAATTATAAATTTTACTTCCTTTCTTAGTCACGCGCGTGAACACATGATTAATCACATGATGTGCTTCGGAACGTTCGCATATTAAACAATCACTGATCTGTGATACTAACAGTCTGATACTGAATCGAGACGGAAACGTCTCGGATTTCTAACAAAAGCAGGAAGGAAAGATAACATTTAAAAGTACGTTTGATAAAAAAAGTGATTTCAGTTATTTGTTGTTCACGTTGATGTTGAACGTGAAGGAACATCCTTGGAAAGTGCCAGATGGAAGTATGGATGAAGGGCTCACACCATGCGATTGAAGGACATTTGCCTCATTCTTGCCGAAAGAGATGGTGCTCTTTTCAACAGATGGATTGTTTTCAACTGGAGATCGAGATGGAGCAATTGTGGCTGGGATGGCATCGCTGATGGACGAAGATGAGGTTGGTGGTGTGATTTCATTACCATGAATGAATGAGGTGAGCGTTGATGATATGTGCTTGAATTGATTCAGAGTTGGCCTTCACAATAACTTTCAATATGTATCGCTTCTGTGGCCGGTGACTGCTTTGATTTTCCGTGTTTCAACGTTGTTCGAGGACAGAACAGTGAGAGTTGTCGCTCGTAGAGAGTGGTTGGTGTAATACGGCGAGATACCGGCTCTTTCAGACATATTTCGCAGCATGTTGTCAAGTGTGTTGTGGCCAAGTACCTTCTCCTCATACCAGATCTTGACTTTTTCCGGGTCAAACCTCGAGGATACTTCTTTTGGCCGCTGGAACAACGCATCAACTTCGGTGTTGAGATGACTAAGATACGCTTTAATAGTTTGGACTGGACATCTCGGGGAATTCGGTTGAGCAAAGATTTTGCCATCAGAATGGTCTTCAGTGCCGTCAAGGCCGCCAGTGTGATTCTTGCTTGAAAGCACCGTTCCGGGTTCGTCTTTATTCAGCTGGAAGTATTCCTCCCCACCTTCAGTTGCAGAAAGACGCAGCATCGACTTCTTCATGAGACTCTGATTTTCCCTGCCTCGTTTACCAAAATACAACGATATGTAGAACCAAGCTGTTTGCATCAAACTTCGAGGGCTACGGGTTTCAGGAGTTGTTAGTTCCCCTTTCTCGAATAATTTTTTCACGGTTTCAACACTCAAAGGATTCTTGTGGACTGTCCCAGCTATTTTTCCACTGCCGATGAGGTGCTTTAGGTAAGAATGCAATGTTTTGTTTGCTTCATCAAAGGTGACAGGATCGCAAATTGAAAACTTTTTGTTGTACGGTGGTGAGCGAAGATGACGGTCTAGAGCGGCTCGGATTGACCTTATGCTTGTTTTTTTATAGTTAGAACCATCTTTTCTTCTCGCCGACACGTAAAATTTAGAGAGACATTTGTTCATTTCTGCTATATCCATGCTTTCGAACTCTGTCGTAAACTCGTTTTGTTGTAAAAACCATTCTGTTGTAAAAAAAACAGTTTGACGTATAAAGTCATGACATAAAACTTCACGCTATCAGGCAGTTTTTAAAGGACGAAATAAAATAAATTCGTACATAAACGAAAGGCTTCTTACCTTTAAACAGTTTAACACCATATTTTGTTGATTCTTTAGTTTTTTTTGGAATGGCATTTTCCTTCATTTCTTCAATTTCTTCGTCCGAAATTTTGGCAAATCGATTTTGGGAAGCCATTTTTAATTCACCGCCTAGCGCGGTGACTATCACCTCAGATTCACCGCTGAGCGGACCAATCAGAAAGCTGGAAAGCCTCTTTTCCACTATGAAATTATACTAACAGCGGATAGTAACTCCTGCGATAGCCAATGAAATTCAAGGATTTGTAATAGAAACTTGTAAATTTATACTAAATATATGTTATTTACCGGCTGGGAAGTCAGTATAGAAAAATATTTTCCAGAGGTTGCAAAAACGGCCCGAGGTCGAAGGCCGAGAGACATTTTTGAATCCGAGGGAAAATATTTTTCCATACGGACCGACCAAAAACGATAAATAACATTTATTTTTTATCATAATTATGTTGCGGAATAGGAAGTTGTGTAATTGAAATAATTATATTCACGTGATATTCAAGTCTAAAGTTCAGTTAAGTCGACGACAACAAGCTGCCTGGGGTTGACACGAAGCTTGTAATAATCTTTGTTGTGGACGGCGAAACAGTCAACACTTTATAACATACAGTTACGAATACGGCGAAATAGTCAACACTTTATATACATACAGTTACATCCGTGTGTTGTCAATGTTTAGTTAACTATGATTCTTCATCGTTTTTCGTCGCTTGTTGGTTTTATATGACTGTTCGCTTGGAAATGGAAGGTCGCTTTGAAAACATTATAAACATACCGTAGATACCGAAAGTGCATTATTATTGTTGAGTATCAGGACAAAAATGCATGTGATAAGCAATCTGTAAGTTTTTCCACAACAAGAGTCAGCATGCAGTCAGGAAGAGATTTGTCTGACTTTGGGGCATTTTATTTCGTTGCCGGTTTTTTCAACGTTGTTTTGTTGGGTCTGGGATATGGGAAACAGATGATGTTTTCGCAAAAAATTTACGTCCTGTAGTGGTATGTCATTTAGATTTGTATATATTTCAATGAGTGATTAGAAAAACAGTCTCCAATGTATATTTAAAGTGTTTTCGGGATGTTGTCGGTTAAGTAATTTATATAACTTGAATGTCAAGTCGACATGTCTTCGCTCGTTGATTTTTGTTTGTATAAACAGGTTTTCTGGCTTTTCTTCCACAAATTTGTTGTTTTCACAATTGTCAGAAGCATTTGGATAATATAATGACTCATTCATATCTTAATCACTTTTCGTCTGAATCTATTTTTTCCACTGTCAAGCGCCGAAATAATTATGAAAATCGATCAACAGTAAATTCTTAATTGTAAAAAAATATCACTTTCGGCCCGTGGTCAAATATCGTAGAAAACTGCCCGCTCACGCAGCCAATCAAATTGCAGCATTACCTAGGATTCCGCCCGCTTGCGATTGATAAAAAAGTAAACTTCCTTTACAAAGTTTTGTTTTTATGATATTTGATATGTACAACATCTCAGTGATAAATTTGTTCAGTATTATGCTCTTTTGTTTGTTTCAAAAACTACAGACCCCATTTTGAAAAAAAAAGATCAACAGTTCAATAAATCGACAAATTCTAATCTCATACTTCAAAATGACCACTCCGAGCGGTAGACTGAAACGAGTAAAGTCAGTGCAGTCTTGAATAAATACCAGTCTCTTTTCCAAAACTACTTTTGAAGAACAATTTCTTGTGATGCAATAGTCAACGCGCTAGGTTCACTGCTGAGCGGACCAATCAGAAAGCTATAAAACCTCTTTTCCACTATGAAATTATACTAATTAACAATTATTCACCGAAGGCGAGGTTATATATATATTATATATATATATATATATATATATATATATATATATATATATATATATATATATATATATATATATATATATATATATATATATATATATATATATAGTATAAATACACATTTTCGTACTTTTAAGATCAACATTTTCTTTAAAACTGTTAATTTCCTCGTCTGTCGCATTGACAAATTGGCTGGTGGCCATTTTGAATAAACGCTGTAGGTGATTATCGAACATTAGTCGGAAGTAGCTCGGCCAATCAGCGCGCGCGATTTTCTATAATCACCCGTGTATTTATACTAAAGACTATTATTAGTAATAATTTTGGCTTATCAGGGTGTTTCGAAATTAAAAGGGCAGGCGAAATAATATGATGCCATGCAATAATCATAAATTCAGAAAAAATCATTAGCATGCAGGGCAAATTTTTCATCTTAAAAATACTGTCACTTAAAGTAGTTTCTATTCCGGATATATCATGTAACTATTCTACATAAGTATGTAATTCTTGAAATTGATTGGCTATTGCAGGAGCTCAGTTTACCCACTTTTATATCCACGATTTATATGATAACTGGACTCATTTTATTTCATATTCTTGTTTCCCGCTCAGAAAATCAAAAGCATGCATTTATACTACGTATATACCTTTAGAATAACATCGAACTCCAACATCGTAACGATGTTCACAGTAATTATCTTTTCCCCACCCGTCGTTTGAACATTGGAATAGTGAAGATTCGTTCCCAGTGCATTCAATATCATTTATCCAGATCATTCCAGTTCCAGGAACAACTTCATCAAGCCAGTAAACAGCTTCGACATCAGGAAAACCAAGTTGTCTGCAAACAACCCCAGCGTTAGTATTATCGTTTTCCCATCTTCCATAGTCGTCACATATTGTTCCCCATATTCCATTGTATAGTACTTCAACGCGACCGTAATTTGACGAACCATTGCTGAGTCGAACAGCTGCATAACAAATGTAAACATAAAAGGAAATTAAATTCAACTTTTTATTTTTTTATTAATCGAAAGGTACAGTCAGGTGTGTAGATCCCGTACAAAACAATTAGATTATTCGCTCTTCGTTTTTTATAAGATGATAGTTGACTCGGTCTCCGCTTTTGTCAAATATTCCTTCATAGAAATTTGGAGCTCATAATCTAATTGTTAGATAGCAAATAAATAGCAGGTGACTTGGAGGATTCTTTCATGAATATTAATCATTAGTTTTTGTCATCTCACGAGAGACGATTGATGATTTATTATATATAAATTCTAAAAATATTTAAAAAATTCTATTTTGCCAACCTTGCCCAGAGCAACGAACTCCAGCATCTTTCCCATGGCCACAATTATGCTTTCCCCAGCCTTTGTGTGCACACTCAAACATCGACGACTCTGTACCAGAACATTGGACATTGTTCAACCAAATCTGCCCTATTTCAGAAACACCTGAAGATCCTTGATAAGTAGCCTCAGCGTCAATCAAACCAACTTGTCTGCAAACAACGCGAGCGTCATTTATATCCCACCCATCATCACATACTGTTCCCCACGTTCCATTGTAAAATACTTCTACGCGTCCAACATTTTCTGACCCCATAATACGGACACCTTAAAAACAATATAATTTTGAATATAAAAAAATGAATTTTGCCAATGTATTATTAGACTTTTGCATTTTATGTTATTTGATAACATAAAAATACAGAAATTTCTAATATTGTTACATAATTATGTTCCTTTTACATTTAATACGTGTTCAGAAAGCAGTAATCTTTTATTAACTCTTTAAAGTATATATATATATATATACATACAGACACGTGTTTCGCTGTACTACAGCTCATCAGTGTAGCTTGGAACAATCTAGATGTGTTTCACCAATTACTTTACACACATGCGATCGTCGGTGACAACCGCATGTGGGACACCATCAGTGAAGTACATCCAGATAGCGTGACGTGCGCATGGGCCCAGAGTGCTCAAACGTCCACAAGGGTAGTGAGCGTTGCATATTTATAATATATATATATATCGTCAGCAAATTACTAAATAGCAATTTCTTGATCTACCCGAAAGCCGTACAATATATAAATGATATAGAATTATTCAATAAATATAGTTTTTCTTTATGTGTCTTTGCAGAGAGAAATTTGTCAAAGATATTTTTTAAATGTGTTGTAAAAATGTTGTAATTGCAGCCAGACATACTTGACAATAAATAATTTCTTATAAAAAGGTTTGATTCGGCTAAAATTTTTATTTAAAATAAGGACGTTTCGGCTAATATACTATAGCCTTCTTTAGCAATGGCAAAAAAAATAAATTATTTTTTAAATAGGTCAATTGTGTTATATCCGTTTACGAACGTTGGAAGTGAATTCCACAACCTTGGTCCACTGTAAACAAAACTATTTAATAAATAGGATGTTCTTATTTTAGACAAGATAAAATTTTCCATCCTGATCCAGTGTTATATTCATTTATTTATTATTTATTATTTTGCCCATATATACTTTTTAAGCTAAATACATTTGGTATAAAATTATAATAATAAAGGGCTAGGGGCCCAACTAGAAACCCTCAGGCTTTTGATTAAGATCCCTAGTTCACAAATCACGTTATATATTTACATTTAACGTTTGTTATATAATCGGTTACAAATTAAGTAAAAAGATGAAAAGAGATATAATAATATTATATACAATATAAAAGCATGTAAGAGATGTTTGTACATTTTTAAGGATTTTGGGTTGGCCAAAATGCGTTAGCACACATAAAAAATGTTTTATGCAATATAAAAGCATGTAAAAGATGTTTGTACATTTTTAAGGATTTTGGGTTGGCCAAAATGTGCTAGCACACATAAAAAAAAAGAAGAAGATACTACCATATTTTGACCAAAGCTACAACAGAATCTGTACAGTACTTAAGTGATAAGTATTTACAACACGAGAAGCTACAGTACTGTAACTCTATGAAATAATTTAGCTTGACTAAATCTGTTAAATTTGCAGGAAGTGTTTTTTTTAATTTTTTCTTGAATATATTATAGAATTTAATATTTTTTAAATTAGACTCAAAGTCATTCCAAATATCAACATCTTTGTTTGTTTGAAAGAGTATGCGTTACATAATTTCTTCTTTTATACGATTTATGAAGTTTGGATCCATTTCTTGTGTTGTAATGACGAATTTGATTATTTGTTATAAAATAATTTGTAAATATTTCTGGTAAATTATTTAAGTGATGGTATCGAAACATGAAGAAATTCGTTAGATAATCATTGACTTTTGTAAAGTTCAATATTTTAAAATCTCTAAATATTGATTCAGTGTGTAGAAAATAAGAATTAACTGTTATTAATAATTAATTTTTAATATTAATGAATTTTAAGTGTTACCCCATATTAGATTGCCATACGTTAGATACGGATAGGCTAAATTATAACAGATTATTTATAACTTTCTTTGATATTTTATTTTATTTATTTATTTTGTCACAAGAGAGCAGCAAATGTAGATAAAGTAAACAATAGTACAAGCAATTAATAACACAGGAAACAAAAGTTAACAACTTTAGCAAAAGGATAAAAGGTGACAGGGTTCTCGCAACAGCTTACGCCTATTACTGCGGTCCCAGATTAGAAGAAAAATATAATAATAATAATCATAATCATAATCATAATCATAATCATAATCATAATCAGATCAGTATTTGCCGATGCCGAAGGCAAAGGCAAATAACTGAACTGCGAGACACTGACAAATCACGATATTTTATGAAAACCGAGTTCAATAATTGTTTTATTATTCGATTTATTTTTTATTTGACATTGTTTACCTGTAATTATGTCCATTCATTTCTTTTCAGCTTGGCTGAACGAGCGATTTACGTTTGCCGAAATTGAGTGTAACGCGCATGAGCAAAATATTATTTGCTGCAAAACAACATCTCCGACTAATGCGCATGAGCAGACTGTTATTTGTAGGCAGTTATTTGCAGGTGATGTAGTGGGCCCTCAACCAATTAAAAGGAAGATAAAAATAAATCGAATAATAATCATCAATAATAATTCCTAAAAATGTTGTATTTTAACTTGCTTAATAGATTCGTCGTTTATGGAAATTTTTATGTTATGAGATTGCTTTTTGTTCGAAGATCTAAATAGACTACATTTTGTTTTTGCTATGTTTAAAGATACTTTATTAATAGTTAACCAGTTAGCTATGTAGCGATCGGCACTCGAAGCTACGAACGACAATTCGATACTGGAATAAATGTTCGATTTATTTAACGACGACGAAACCAAATAACCAAGATCAAATCGTAAAATAACAGTCCCGCGATGCCGACAACTCCAAAACAGTTTGGCTACGACGAATGCCGATATGTAGTATATAAGTACGATATACGACAACTTTTGTTCCTACACGACTGACGACTAAAAACCAACTGAACAAACATGCACTTCAGTTGGGCGTTATCATAAGTCCATGCACTAATTGGGCGACCAATTAGATTGTTAGGCTACTATTAACCAATAAAAACAAACCAGATTTAGATGTCCGGGGATAAAACATGCAGTGTCCGTCACAAGCTATTTAATTTATTTCTATTTGGATAATTCTATTTAGTGTTTTAAGGCAAGAGTGAATATAAAATATGTTGGTGTTATCAGCAAATAATATAATTGAAACTATCTCACTGCAATTTTGAATGTCATTTATGTATAAAGGAAACAGAAGTGGTCCTGGTATTGATCCCACTTGTCATTGCCACTTTTTTTTTATTTGGTTGTACTTCACAATTTGCTTTCTGTTTTCTAGATAATTTTCAAACCATTTTTGAGTTACTCCCCTTATTCCATAATATTCTAATTTTTTTAACCAGAATCCTGTGATTGTCTCAAAAGCTTTTGACAAGTCAAGAAAAATACCAATTGTGTATTGTCCTTGATCTATCGCTTTTGTAATTTTATCAGCAAGTTCAATAATTGCAAGTTCTGTTGATCTATTTTTTTCTGAACCCTATTAGTGTTTTGATAAAATGTTGTTTTTTCAATAAATTTAATTAGCCCTTTGCAATTGTACATTAGTTTTTCTTATAGTTTGGAAAAACATGTGAGAACTGATATGGGTCTATAATTTTCAAATTTATTATCTTCATTTGCTTTAAAAATGGGTGTTACTAAGGCTATTTTTAACTGATCAGGAGTAGTTTCAGAAATGTTAAATTAAATATATGTGTAAGAGGTGTAGATATTTCTTTTCCAACAAGTTTTATTATTTTAGTACTTAGGCCGTCATATCCGGGACTCTTATTTGGATTCATGTTTTTTATTTCGGTTTTAACTTGATGTTCGGTAACTGAATCAAGGAACATACTATCCTGGTAGTTATCGTAGGTAGTATCTTTGTTATTAGTAATTTTCTTTCTTAACTCAGGTCCTATATTTACAAAATATTCATTAAATTTGTTGGCTATTTTCATTGGATCACTGATAATATTTGCTGAGTTAGTCCCAACAAACTTTGTTGGTAGTTTTTTATTTCTTGCTTGTTTATTCAGTATTTCATTTAGAGTTTTTCAAATCATTTTTGTGTCTTGTTTGTATTTTATTAATTGCTCCTCATGATACATTTTCTTTGATATTTTTATTATATGGTTAATCTGTTTTTGTATTTTTTGTATGTGTTTTTATTCTTTTCACTAGAGTTTAATAAATATGTTTTGTAAAATTTATTTTTTTCTTCACTGAATTTAAAACATCATCTATGGATGTTTATCAAAATATTTTTTAACTGCTTTTTCTCTGAATGGGGAATTTGTATCATAAGCTTGCACAAAGACTATGCTTTCCCATGAAATATTTTTGATTGTCTCTGTAAATGATTTCATAGTAGCATTATTAACTCTTCTTTTAGTATAACTTGTGTTACAAGTAGATTGTTAGTGTTCTTGTAAGCATTTAAATTACAGACATGTATACCTCATTCCCGTCTTGTCCGAAAACCAGTCACAGCAGGTGGTATTGGCAATTTGTGAATTAACATGGCATAATAACACAAAAATAATACCACAATATATCATTTGAATCGTTTTTACCTCTACTATTCAAAGTTTGGGTTTTCGGGTCTTGTCAGACAACCCATTTTGCAAATTATGCTAATTTATGCTAATTACTATTATTAATAATATTATTATAATCCAAAAAATGTTAAATATTTAACGAGAAATGACTTTACACCAAACTTTGGATCATGTAAAATGAAAAGCACCATTTCACAAATTCAAATTGAAAAAATTGAAGCAATACAATAAAAAGCAAATATTATATTGATTTTTTACGATTTTCCATTGAGACCCCCCCATTGTGACCCCCCATGGTGCGCCCGCGCGCGATCATATAACTTATTTTGAAATTTACAATTAAAACAGAATTATACAAGAACATACGACCAAAATACATCAGTAAGATCGTTTTTAAGTCAGCTATTCAGATTTTAAGTTATTTTGAGTGATATTTACTTCTGTTTGCCATTACAACGCCGACAACTCGCCGACAACTCTCGGCAAATTTTCTTCGATTTTGCCTGCTCGGCCGAGATGGTTTTCGTCAAATTTTACCAAATTATTGCTAATCTACGAAATAATTACAACAAACAAATGCTTATACTTACTTTCGGAGTTGTTAGAGCCTAAATTTTCGTTGGTTTCGCTTATATATTGACAAATAAAAGCCATTTTGTTCTTGTCAATACGCGATGATCCTCGCGGGATTTCAACAGGGGTCAGGTCAGAGCTCGGGTAATACTTCATGGCATATCGTTATAAAGGTCTCATTTTAAAAAGGGATCATTCAGGATCATTTTAAGCCCTAGGGGGGTAATTTTGGTCAAAACCTCGCCGGTTCACAACAAATCAAAGTGATCCGTCACCAGTGGCGGAAATTCATACGCCCGGACGAGAAAGAGTTGGTAGGTGGTCTGAGATATCACTAAAAATAATTCCGTTTATGCTTGAGTCAATTTTGTCGATATTGTTAGTAAAAATATTGTCAATAAGTGTTGCAGTGTGTTGAGGTATTCTAGTTGGCTTTGTAATAAGTTCAGTGCTCAGTGAGTCTTAGTTCTATTTGCATAATCACAAGTTTCTCATTTAAGTAGATCAATATTAAAATCTCCCATAAAGTAGCAAATTTTCTTTTCTTTGCATGTCAATTCTGTTGAGTATCTCATTCATTGCATTTTCAAATGTTTCAACTTTATTATTTGGGGGTCTATAAATTACACCGATAATTATATTTTACAACTAAGAGTTTTTATTTCAATAAATATTGTTTCAATTCTTTGAAAGTTTTCATGGTGATAATGTGATATAAAAAAGTTTTGTGGAAACACCACGTAAAATATTTATTTGCTAAGTTTTCGGCCTGTTGACTCAGGCCTTCATCAGAGCAATAACAACAAGCTGTTGGCTCATACGTCATTAATAAACTAAGCAACTGGTCAATTATTATTTATTAATTAATTAGAAAACAAAATCAAGAGTGTTCTCCAAATAGGGCACACCTGCACGTGCTGTTGAATGGCTGTCCCTCCTGAGAAATAGTGCGATGTTTTGCAATCTCAATAGACTCCCTTGTTCTTCGCGTGAAGTATTGCTTGTCGCTGGCTAAGAGTGACGACTCTTCCCACTAACCACGATGGTCATACTTCCAAGCGTGTTTGGCAACAGCAGATTTATCATATTGGGCTTTTATGCCATTACCAGAAATTTGGGACATTTTGCGGCCACGTTCGTAGCCAGTGGTTACTCCCATGATAATAATATGCAGTAAATATTTTGCGAAAATGCAAACGGCTGCTAAGAACAAAGATCGCCTCTGCATTCAAAGTGAACAAACATGGCTGCAGGCTGCTCGAAAGAGAAGAGACCTCCGTGGCTTCATCGTTTGTCCTTCTCGCAGCTCAACTCCATGTTTAGACATATAACGGCCTCCTGCTGATAGACGAAATCGGAGTTTCGACTGTGCATACAATCTGAGTCGGGATAAAACGTATAGTTCGTTTATAACATGAGGCTGAAGCAGCCGCAGTAAACATAACATTTCTGATTTCAGAAACCTTTTAATGCTTAGGTATTCTATAAGGATAAAATTTGCTTCTCAATTATCCTTGACAATAATCCTAAACGTAGTGTCTAAAAATAATGAACTCAAAACATGAAAAAATAGTCCCAGCCTATGTTATCTTCCCGTTATGCTTTAATAGACACGATGCAATTTGCATAGGGGCCCAAATTGAAAAGGAAACTAATTTGCATGTGGGCCTAAATAAAACTACGATTTGGTGTATTGCTCAAACACACTGTAAAACCAAGAAAGTTTAAAGGCTTTGGGAACCGCAATGTTGTTAGATACGGATATATTTACGAGTTATATTAGCAGTTCGAACATTGCTAAATACATAGCAAGCTCCGCACTTTGCATCGTTCGCAAGGAAAGTGGTGTATTTGGCAGATTTGTATCGCATGTTTAGCAGGATTACTATGGCTTACATAACAGAATGAGTCAAATAAGCAGCGTAAATAAATCGATGTTGGGAACCGGCTGTGTATTTCGGTAAGCGAACATTTTTTGTTATAACGTTTCCTTACTTAACTCTTAACAGGAATCGAGCTCCGCAACCGAGAAGTCTATGTCCCTAGTAGGATAAATTTTAAAATTTACGATTTTACTGTATTATTCCTTATACGATTTGGCCGTCATGTTTAATGGCCTATATGCGCCCGCGCGACGCCATCTTGTCCCAAATTTCTGGTAATGCAACATGTCTTGTGCTCCTTCAGCCGAGTTAAGAGATTCCTTCCCGTTTCCCCGAAGTATACCAAGCCACACTCACACGGAACGTGACACACTCCAGGCTTAGACAAGCTATCCACCTCATCTTTATGTGTGAAAAGTACCTTGACCAATTTGTGTTGACTACTGTGAAATACCTTCATACCAGCACGATTTAGAATCCTCTCAATCTAGTGGGATGCTTGTCCGATGTGCGGAAGAGAAACTGAAGTTGGTTCTTCTTGGGGCTGAGTATTCGGCTCTGGGTCTACCGAAGGTGTCATAGAAGCTTGAATCATTCTCTCAGGAAAACCGTTGTTAGTTCAAACCAACTTTAGGTGATCTAATTCATCCAGAAGATGTTTTTCGTCACAAATTGTTCGCGCTCGATGAACGAGAGCTTTGCACACAGACGATTTGATACTTGGATGGTGGAATGAAGTGTAGTTAAGGTATGACTTAGAGTCCCATCTGGTTTAACGGAAAACAAAACGTCCAAAAACGGGATAGATTTGTCTTGATTTTGTAATTCCATAGTGAATTTGATTGAAGAGTGAATGCTGTTAATGTGGTCTAGAAAATTAGACAAAGCATTCAAACCGTGTGACTAGGTACTTAACGTATCATCATTCATTCTTCATTTTGTTTTCTAATTAATAATCTATCCAACATTTCATCCGACAAACAAGCGTTTGACTCGGCCATATTCCTCCGTACCAAGAAGCCCTTAAAAAAAAGTGGTTATGTCCATCAACTAAATTTCAACCCAGAACCACCGAATGCGAAGCGATCAAGAAGCAGGAACATCATATGGTTTAACCCGCCCTACCGCGGCAACGTAGCTACCAACATCGGCCGTATATTCCTGCAAATGATCAATGAATGCTTCCCAAAGGGCCACCCTCTACATAAAATATTTAACAAGAACACTCTGAAGTTGAGTTATATAGCTGCATGCCCAACATGCAAAACATCATCTCATCGCATAACAAATATGTGCTTAACAAAGAAATCCAAATCAACCCAATTCCAGCCAATAGATGCAATTGTCGCCAGGAAAGTACTTGCCCACTCGCCGGAAAATGCCAAACTGAAGGAATTAAGAAATACCAAATGATTTTCCGTGCAGGATACTGTGATCCAAACACGAGGTAAGTTGCGAGACTGGAGAAAAGCGTAAAAAAACACGAGCCGATAGGCGAGTGTTTTTTAGCTTTTCGAAAGTCGAGCAACTTCCCAAGTGTTTGGATCACAGTATCCTGCACGGAAAACCATTTGGTATTCCTTTTATAAAATAACAACACAGAGATAACGGTTAAATTTATTTTAAAAAATTTGATGAATAGTGCAATTCTCCCAAAAAGTATCACACCAATCAAAGAAGGAAATATCGGTGGACCCCCAACATTGCTCACGATCAAGTTTCGAACTGTCAAATAAATATTAAGCTTAAATATCACCGTGGCGAGAAAAAATAGTAGGATTTACAACGTTTTCAGTGACAGTATATTAACAGGAAGACAGTATTAAATTCATTGTTTTAGATTAAAATTGACATTTACGTTTCCGATCGAACAACTTTTGAATAGAGAGCCAAAGTTTGGAAAATTTTCGATCTGAAGCTTGGAAGACTGCGAAGCTTGTTGCTGTTGTTGTTGTTGTTGTTGTTGTTGTTGTTGTTGTTGTTGTTGTTGTTGTTGTTGTTGTTGTTGTCGTAGCCGTAGGTGTCATAGCTTTCGAATTGAGAAAACTATCATTCTGGATACACGTTCTTTTAGCTGGTGGATTGGTTTCATCACCAAGAGCTTGTGAAAGAACATCGCTACAGCGTTTAAACTGTGATATGGATGACCGACGGTTGTAGTGTTGGAGTGACTGCTCATTTCGATGGCCTGAAATGGACATAATGTGTCGGTTGGTCAAGCCAGCATTTGACCATAGGGTGATTGAAGTCGCTCTTACACAGTGGTTTGTGTAGATCGTGGACAAACCAGCAGCACTGCTGATGTCCTTCATGATATCGCCAAGTTTGTTGACGCCAAGGGGACGATTTTCGTACCAAGTTATATCGGTTGGCTTCCAATGACGCTTCGGGTACTGAAATAATGCTTCGCATTTTGGATTTAACTTGCTGATGTAACAGCTTCAAGGCACTATAGCCATCATTTTCTTCCTTTGTCTTGTACATACAACCCAGGTGTTGGAAGCTCTCTGTATCCTTTATTCCTCCAGGGTGGTTTTTGGACGACTCGCAGTGTGTTATCGTCACATACTCTTCGCCTGTTGGATCTTGTGTAAACACGAAGCTCTTTTTCGTTAAACTTCTTTGTCCTTCGCGGCCTCGTCTGCACCAGAATAACACCGTGTGAAACCACACATTCCACAGCAGTTGAAGAGGATTTGACATATTGAATACACCACTTGTCTTGAGCTTTTCCAAGTCTTCGGGTTCAAGAGGAGGTTTGTGATTTACGTTTTGTTTACCTTCCTTTTTGAGGGATTTAATTTTTGCGTTGAGGACTGCGTTGGACTTCTTGAATTCTGGGTTACCAGTTATTGTGATGCCTCTGTTGTATGGGGGGGAGTTTAGGTATCTTTCTAGGCCATTTCTCAAACCAAGTAGAGTTGACCTACTGTAGTCTTCGCCGTTCAGGTTTTTCACTTCTGCGTAAAACAAACGTAGATAGCTGTCGAGTGTTTTGTTGTCGATTTCATGCAATTCTCTTGTAATGTAACGAACTTTAGCCCATTCTTTAAAAGAAATATGTTTATTTACTTTAATATGAGTTCAATGACCAAGACATTAAACTGTCTAAACTTCACTGTAATTGTCTGTAAATTGGAAATGAAAGTCTCGTAATATAAACAAGAAACTTATTGCTTACCTTTAAAAATATTGACAGCGTAAATTGTTTTGTATTTTGTATTTTGAGCTACCGAATTTTGGACCAACTCGTCAACGTCTTTCTCTGTAGTTAAAACAAACCTTTGTTTTACATTGTTGTAATCAATTTCAAACTCCATTAAGGCCTTCTCATTGTCAAATTAAAAATTTTCATAATTATTTTCGTCTGACATTTTTGAAAAGCCGCTAAGGCGGGAAAATTCCCGTGCAGGATACTCTGATCCTGCACGCCCATTGACCAATCAGAGCTCGCGTAGTATAAATGTTATTTTATAATAGTTTTATTAGTTTATCAAGCCACGGTTACAAGAGAAGATAAGGCAGGAAAGCACTTTCAAAACTAGATATTTAAACCACACCAGCTTTTAAAACACAAATTTGCCACCGAGCTCAGCAAACATATTTGGTCACTGAAAGAATCAGATGGCCACTACTCAATTAAATGGAGAATAATCAAACAATGTAAACCCTACACTAACATAGGCGTACGGGCACAAATTTATAGGGGGGACGGAGAACATGTTGCCCGACTGAAACGGAAATTGCCCGACTTTTCATATAAAAAAACACACTAAGTGCATGTTGTTCAATATACTTTATCTCCTACAATACACAAATATTAAATTGTTTTGATTACTTTTCCTTATTTTCATCCTATTTTTAATTTTTTTCTCCTATATTTTTGCCCGACTTAGCTTGAAAATTTGCCCGACTTGGCAACATTTCCATTCGTCTGGGGGGGGGGGGGAGCTGCCCCCCCTGCTCCCCCGCCTCGTACGCCTATGTACACTAATAAAACTAAACGATGTAATTTATGCTTATATGAAAAGTTTATCATTATTTGCAATCCGGAACTAAGCTCACTCAACCGTAGAAACGATCCCGTATCCACTTGTAGGCATATATAGGAAGAAACATATATTATGCAATCATTAACCGACTATTTATCACACCTAGCCACATATACCATTGTCATATGAGTCAACCATGTAATAAATTAATCCCCTAGACCAGTATAATTCAAATTTCAAATTTCTTAAGCGTTAACATCAGTTGCAATAGTCACCTGAAGAGTGTGGTAGGCCCCGCTTACCATACGAAACAGATTTAATTATATATATAAATATATATTATATATATAAATATAAACAGATTTATATATATGTAATATTTATAAACCGCGCAGGAGGGCTTTATCGGATATAAAACACGTGGCGATAGCCGAGTGAAACTGACAGTTGCGACACTCAACATTTTGAGGTAAGCCCACTTAAACTATACTATATATATATATATATATATATATATATATATATATATATATATATATATATATATATATATATAGCGACCTTCGGTTTACTAGTCCGACGCTCTATCGACTGAGCTACAGGTCAAGTTGGGAGCTGGTGGTCGAATGATGGTACTTGGGTTATTTGATATTTCGAAACAGATACTAGTTGCTTCAATATCTAGACATTAGTATTTATACATATAGATTTAGAACAATTATTACGGGACAATGAACTCGGGTGGAGAATGATGATATTAGGTGTTACTCCGAGTGACGAACCATACCGGACAAGTAGAAAACTCTACTTGGCCCGGCTGGGATTCGAACCCGCGACCTTCGGTTTATTAGTCCGACGCTCTACCAACTGAGCTACAGGCCAAGTTGGGAGCTGGTGGTCGAATGATGGTACTGGGGTTACGAAGGTCGCGGGTTCGAATCCCAGCAGGGACAAGTAGAGTTTTCTCTACTTGTCCGGTGTAGTTCGTCACTCGGAGTAACACCTAATATCATTATGCTCCTTCACTTCGGTGTTGTTGAGCACTCTGTGAAGTTGCCGTGGGTACCTATTAGCGATAATGCAACGCTCACTACCCTTGTGGAAGTTTGAGCACTCTGGGCCCATGCGCACTTCACGCTATCTGAATGTATTTCACCGATGCTTTCCCACATGCGGTTGTCACCGACGATCGCATGTGTATAAGTAATTGGTGAAATTCATTCAGATTGTTCCAAGCTACACTGATGAGCTGATGTACAGCGAAACACCGTGTCTGTAGATTGAACTATATATATATATATATATATTCAAACAAACAAAGTGTTGTTCGCGAAATGTCGAAAAGTGCTCAATACCGTAAAGATAGAGCGAATATACTATAAGTGGGCTTACCTCAAATGTTGATGGTCGCTACTGTCAGTTTCACGCTGGGCGATCTTCGGCCGCCTGAAGATCGCCCAGCGTGAAATTGACAGTAGCGACCATCAACATTTGAGGTAAGCCCACTTATAGTATATATATGTATATGTATATGTATATATCGGTGATGTAAAACCGGCTTGCTGAAAACGATACTAAAAAGCTAACAATTTCAAGACGAATGCGAAAATACAAGAAGCGTGTTTTTGCGCCCTAAATATCCTCTTCATCTTTTGTAATTGACCATAACTGGTGCCCTGCAAAATCAAGAAGCGGACCCAAAAGAAAACAAGACTGAATCTCAACCAAGCAACCTCGTTTTGCTTTACAAAGACCAAAAATCAGCCGTCGTAGTACGAAAGCAGCTTGGAGATTTGGGAACGAACATTGGCCAGCAACCCAAAAATCCGAGATGAGTTAAGAAATAGTGAAATGAAACCTTGGCAAGCGTAGAAAACTCAGAGCGTGTAGTACTTTTTATCAGAACTATAAATAGTCTTATTCTGTATAAAAAAATAGAAAATCGACGCCCTGTGTATATATATCTTGATGCAAACACTCAAGTGAGTTTAAGAGAATTCAAATGTATTTATGTTAACTTTTGCCTACCACTAAGATTCACATAAACTTTCGAATTCTGTCAACTCACGCTTGAGTTTGCATCAGTCTATTTAAAAACAAGCGGCCATTTTCTATTTCTTAAATATGTATACCATTAGTTGGGCATCGAACTCCAAAATCGTTGCTATGACTACAGTAATTCTCTTTCCCCCAACCGTCGTTTGAACATTGAAATATTGAAGATTCGTCTCCAGTGCATTGAACTTCCTTTATCCAGATCATCCCAGTTCCAGGAACAACTTTTTCACCCCAGTAGAAAGCTTCTGTGTCAGGAAAACCAAGTTGCCTGCAAACAACCCGTGCGTTATATACATTCCATCTTCTACTGCTACATATTGTTCCCCATATTCCATTGTATAGTACTTCAACGCGACCGTAATTTGATGAACCATTACTGAGTCGAACAACTGCAAAACAAATGTCAGCATAAAAGGAAGCTAACTTTTCGATTTTTTATTTATTTAAACGTACAGTTAATTAAGCCTGTAGACCTCCTATTTTAAGCAATTGCGTGGTAATTATTAGTGATTAAATATTTCCAAAAGCCCTGAATAAAAGATAATTAAAAAATTAAGGCCTAGGTCAAACGACGAACTTAATTGAGACGAACTAAATTTCTATTTTGGGTCGACCTAAATTAATTAGGTTCGACAGTTAGGTCAAACGTCGAACTTAGTGCAGTCGAAACGAATTCGGAATCAAAGCAACGATTCTTTGGGTCAGCGGAAGGTCAAACAAAACTTCAAAATGGCGCGAAGTATGAATGTTCAACAGCGATGTTGAAAATGCTTCACAATTCGCGCAGGAGAAGTGAACACACTTATTTTTTACGTAAACGACGAGTGCTCATTGCTTTCTGACAACTCTACTTATTTTGTCACGTAACAATACAACTAATATTGTTCGTTTCCGTTCATGCCGTGGTTTCTGACGTGAGATCGACTGCTTTAATCATGTTTGGAATACATACTTGAATGCTCGTTTAAAAAAAACAACGTTTCGAGTATCCAGAGATATATTCAGGTACATCCTGGGAAAAATCGAGCACGAGTCAAGGCAAAAGTATTTTGTGCTTTGAAAACATGATACACACACTGTTATTTTCATGGAGTAATTTTAACTCCCAAAACAGGAGTTAATAAAAAAGGTTCAAAACTATCCGATTTTGGGAGTAAAAAGTACTTCACTGTCGGAGTTAAAATAACTCCCGAATTTTGGAGTTAAAATAATCCATATTAGGGAGTAAAAATTACTCCTGTTTCAGGAGTAAAAAAAAGAGACCAAAAAAAAGGAAAAAAGGTTGCACCTCACCAGAATCGATCCCCCGACGTCGATTACACAAGGCATGTCTAGAAGTCAAAATCCATATTATCATAATTTATCATACAAAATTTAAATTATGCATTTAGTTCGGCTCATGAGAAGATCGACGTTTGACCCAGGGACGATCTTCAGACGTTCTGTCCATCTGCGTCAGACGGATAGAACGTCTCAGACGATCCAAGAACAATCAGTCGAACTTAACTCAGTCAAACGTCGATCTTGTCATGAACTTAATTTGAAGAATTTAGTTCGTTTTATGTAAAGTTCGTCGTTTGACCTAGGCCTAAAACGAGTTTTTTTTTAGATATGTGCATGCGCAAAAGGAAATTTACAATTCCCGCTTGTTCAATAAATATATAGCAGGTGCCTTGGACAATTTCTCATGGTCATCTTTCACACCAAATTGACGAGTGACGAATAATTACTGCTTATTCATTTGATAAATTCTGTTGTACCAACCTTGCCCAGAGCAACGAACTCCAGCATCTTTCTCACGGTTACAATTGTGCTTTCCCCAGCCTTTGTGTGCGCACTCAAAGATCGACGACTCCGTACCAGAACATTGAACATTGTTCAGCCATATCTGCCCTGTTCCAGAAACAAGTGAAGATCCTTGATGAGCAGCCTCAGCGTCAATCAAACCAAGCTGTCTGCAAACAACGCGAGCGTCATTTATGTCCCACCCTTCATCACACACTGTTCCCCACGTTCCATTGTAAAATACTTCTACGCGTCCTGCATTTTCTGACCCTATGATATGCACACCTTAAAAAACCACAAAATTTTGAAAAAGAATATATTTTTTGAATTCAATTTGCCAATGTATTATCGTGTTGCGTATAAAATTTACACATGATTTAAAAATATATAAAATTTTGCTATTGTTACATAATTATGTTCATTTTGTATTTGCGTGTTAAGAAAACACCTTGTTGTTATTAACTCTTTACATATACATTTAACAGTTATACCATGAGCTCGAGTTGTATATGAGCTCATAGCCAACGAGGCGCTTCGCCGATTTGGCTATTAGTTCGTATACAACGAGAGCGAATGGTATAACTGTTTTATTATATAGCCAAGCACTATACAAGAGCAAAATTACAGCGAAATGTTTGAAACAACAAACTTCCGGCATAGGTAACTAATACTTCCGCCATGCGTAATGATGCATTCACATAGAGTTTCTCGCTGAGCTGTTCGGTAAACAACTGACCCACCTTTTGACTTTAGTAAAGTCAAAAGGTGGGTCAGTTGTTTATATTAGCGTTGCTGTCGGGAAAAAGGTTTGGATTTCATGCAAAAATGAAACTGAAACACCTTCGGCAGTGAAACCATGGATAGTAAAATGAGTGGATTGGAAACTAATAGTCACGTGAGGTGTTTCCAGGCCGCCGATTGGCTGAAAAGCGTTTTTCTTTGCTCGAGAGATGTTGAAACCTAGTTGCAAATTGTGATGTCACGAATGGCGTGAGTACGCTTGTTTTACTGAGGTTTTTAGTGAACTTTTCTTCAAATTCTTCATATCCTCACATTCAGATGACTATGTTGACGTTTCAAAAGATTTTATCGCCTTACAAACCTGCCTAAGCCACAATCGAGCGTTCGGGGTAAGTGTTGTTGATCTTTGTTTTGATGATTCCTGTGTTGTTTTGAAGAAACTGGCGTCCCCAAATTGTGCTTTGTTTTGCTCGGAATTTGGGATGCATATTTTAACTAGTAAACCTTGATATCTTCTTTTAAAATGAGTAAGAATAGACGGGCATTTTGTCGTATTGTGGCTTTGTCGTATTTACAGACAATTCGATTATCATTTTAGGCTGTATTAATCCCAAACTTTGAATATACTCGGGTTTTTTAAGCTTGTCAATTGCAACCAGGTTGTTATGCTCACGCCATCAAGTTTCCAATCCAGTCTTTTTACTATCCATGGTGAAACTAAATTACTTAGTTGGTTGTTTTTGAAAAAGAACATGCTTTTTACTACTTCAAATGCTTATCTAAATCAAAAAAGTCTCTTTATTGGTGATCACCTAGGAAATGTGTGTTGTAAACTTGATTTTAACCGTGAGTTTCTTTGTTTGGCAACAAATTAATATCAACCCGATAATTTAGTCGGGCTTTTGAAGTAAAAAGACGTAATTTTTAGGTGCATTTTACCATTTGACATGCTAAATTGTGTATTTGTTAATGTATTTTTACACAGTGTTGTT
Source organism: Paragorgia papillata (assembly GCA_035771165.1). Taxonomy (NCBI): domain Eukaryota; kingdom Metazoa; phylum Cnidaria; class Anthozoa; order Scleralcyonacea; family Coralliidae; genus Paragorgia; species Paragorgia papillata. Next base: position 686,717 of record JAWNZC010000294.1, read on the forward strand.
TTTTTATACATTGGTTTGAGGGTGTTGATGTTTTTCTGTATAAAAATCCGTCAATTTCAACTCTTTTCGGCAGTTTTAAAAAAAACATGCCGCCATCTTGTTTTTCCTCTACTAGTAGGATATGAGCTGATAGCCTGGTAGTAGGAACCAATCAGATTACGCAAAAGCTCATATCCGATAGCATGCTATATAATAAATGCATATATATATATATATATGCATATGTATATATGTAAAGAGTTAATAACAACAAGATGTTTTCTTATGTATGATGTATGTATGTATGTGTATATATTCTTCTGATGTATGTATGTGTATATATCAGGCTATATAAACACGTTTGTGACGTGTTTGCAGTTTTGGATAATTCGAAATTACTTATGTAAACTTTCGAATAAACATTCGAATTCTCCCAACTCACTCTTGTACATATTATATATAATTCAAAAGCACTTGTTTTATTATTCTCTGACTTTGAAATTTCTAGTTTAGGATGATATAGAGTCCAGTTTTCATAATAAAGAATGATAAAAGCAGCATGTACTATTTCCAAAATGATAGGCCGTTCTGTATCGGAGTATACAGACACTAGGCGAAGCCGAGTGTCTTTATTGCGATACTGAACGGACACGAATTTTGTAAATGGCTTCTAAAACGTTTAATAAAACGTCCGTGTCTGTAAATGTGATACAGAACTGATGCTTTATTAATGAGACCTGTATCATGGTATACAGATCCTAATTAAATCTTAATTTCTTTTGAATTTTCCTCATGAATTATTAATTATATATATATATATATATATAGTAAGGTTAGATACACTGCCAAAACAGAGAACGTAGGAGTCTAACGTTTCGAGCGAAGGCCTTTCGTTTCTCTCTGATATAAGATATTCGTCAACGAGGATTTAACTTGGTTAAATCAGCAGCTTTTGAAGCGTGTCCGGAATGCTCTAAAGGGAAAAGCTTACGTGTTCTCAGCTGATGGTTATATTCTTGTCAAGGATTTTTAAGTTGAATTTTTTTAATTTAATACGAAATAATACCTTTTATTCTTGACATTTTTTCTCTATATTATTTATTATTCAACTTATTTATACTATATTCTTATAAGCTTGTAACCTAGTTTTAATTGAGGGCCACAAGTTTATCAATCAGTATTTGTAAGGTGTCACCCTCTTGAAATAAAGTTTTTATCTTATCTTATATATGATGGCCCACCAGTTAGAATTCGCAGGAAATCTGACTTATCGAAACATGGCTTCGTATAACATAAATTGGATTTATTTGGCTAGCCGCCGACTTATTACTCGGGCTACTGTGGTAGGCCAAGTCTAGGTTTCGGCTCGTTTTTGTTGTTTTTTCCCCTTCTGTGTCACGCTCTTAGCCTTCTCCGCAGACATCTCAAATCAGAAAGCGCAGGCTCAAGTTTAATACTGAAAGCTATCACTCATGGTCACAATCTGATAACCTGCTGACTACTGGAAACTATCTTAAAGATGAGCGAGACAAAAACAACGTTGAAAACAGAATTGACAACTTGCAAAGGACGGGTAAATATGCTGTGTTGACATCCATTTTCGTGCTGAAGTTTACGCTAAATGGGAAAACTTTAAAATGTATTGAGGTAATTTTAGTATTTCTAATTTGCCTGGATTACTGATGTATTGTTGTGTTAATAAAGTTATGCCAAATAAACTCAATGTGATTCAACTGCTTCACTAGCTTTAATATAATCTCATTGAGTGTGTGCATTTTAAATAGTTCCTTCTTGGCAGGTTCGCTTGTTCTCGATCGTCTCTGTAATATACTACTTACTTAGTAAAAGAAACTGAGTCAATCATGGTATTATTATCTTATAATAATGCAATAAAGCATAATGTAGTACACAACTGAAGCACTATATACTGTTATTGCATGAGGACAGTATAGTAGTTCAATCAAATTCACCTTTTACTTACTGGTATCTTACTGTGGAATATAATTATAATATTGCTTCACTAGCTTATATTATAATTTCATTGAGTGTGTTCATTTTAATAGTTACTTGGTACATTCGCTTGTTGTTGGTTGTCAAGGTAATATACTGCTTAGTGCTTACTTAGTAATGGCTTGCTGCTTAGTGTAACCTTAATCACTTATACTGTATCTATTGTATTTGTTTACATGATTATCCTGAATTGTGAAATGCTCTAGAATTCCAGATAATCCTGAATATTAAAGAAAATGAAACCCAACCCTGACCCCCACCTCTAAACCTGACCCTAAACCTAACGACAACCCCTGGTAACCCTAAATCTAACCACAACCTCTCAAGGAGGAAGTTCCACCTCTCAGACCCTGACAACAACACCCCTATTTTTTTTTGTTATATGCCTTTTAGTTTAACATCCCTCATGTGGGACAGAGAAGTCCCCTAGGCTTCAGGATAATCCTGAATTTTAGACACTTTAAATTGACAATTCAGGATAGTCCTGCACCATGCACATTCAGCCTCCAATCTGATCTTCCTCAGCCCACCCCTACCTCTTTGCTCACGCGTTATAGAGACCTCTGCACTTTCCAGTAGCCTGAGTGAACATCTGACCCAGGTGTCTTGTCTTTTATATATTTTTCTAACGATGTGTTGTTTTCTCTCCTTTGTGAGCACTTGGCTGTTATTTAATTATTCTTTGTTCATTTGTGCATGAATGGGTTCATATATAATGGCAGAAAATTTTTGGTTTCTAAGAGATTTTTTTGTGACATGTTGCATGATTAGAGGTAAGTACATTACTCATTTTTTTACGTTGTATTCGATGGGGGTTGACTTTGAATCGCATAGAGCAGCAATAGGGCTTTCCTTCTACTTCACTTCGTTCATCCGAAGGAAAGTCATTTTCCTTCTCCTTCCCACTAAGCAGTAAGCACACATACACAACATTAATGGCAGTTTACGTGCAAGCACTGGCCTGGCAAAAGAAAATTTTTATTTATTTATTTATTCTTTCACTTATAACACTGGTTTATTGAACGTCTTTGTTAAAGTCAATCGACTTTCCAAGGAGTCTTGAACCTACATGTCTTTGGAGGAGTCCGACTTCCACCGACCTTGAAGTTTGAGCAAACGATTCAAATTGGGATTGCCTGCTTGAGAATTTGCCATGAAAGTTGCTCCGCCAGACTGCAGGCTATGCATACTGTAAAGATGAGGATCAACACCAATACTGGAAAGAGCTTCCAGCTTCCAGCTTCACGTAATCTTGTGTAGCTAAGGCACTTGGAACCAAGAGCAGCGACGGCGTTTCGACGATGAAAGGCTTGGACAGATCTGAAAATATATTCGTCTGACTGTGCACGAATGTTAGCTAAAGAAAAATAACGAAGAAGCAAAGCATGCGGGCACAAAGGTCCATTAGTTTGGGCAATATAAACCTTATTGGCGTTGTGATATTGGTCTGTCTTACTTTTAGGAACTAATATTATCAAATGGTCCGTATTGATAGTTATGTCCTTCGCTTTTATACTGACTAACTCACTGGCTCGAAACAAACCGAAGAAACCCAGAGTAAACAAAAGTGCCGTACAAAGACATTTGAAGTCGCTGTCAGAGTTTGCGTATTTTGCGATGACTTTTGATAAAGCATCTATGGAAATAGGTTGCTTTTTACAGGACACGGCATGGTGCGACCGCTAACTAGCTTCAACGATGTTTCGTACCAAAGGTGAATCCGCGGGATTTGACTAGGGGAACAAGGTCGTGGACCCACTTTAAAGCACATTGGGCTTGTAAGGTAACGCTGTATGTCTTTTTGGTCGCAAAGAGGTGTGAAAGATACTGGGAAATAACCAGGGTAGTGTAAGGGAACTTGTCAGTAAGTTTGGAATCCTGGACGATGTGGATAAACTTTCGGTATTGGGATACATAAGACTTAACGGTAGAGCTGGCGCGGGAAAGCAGCACTTGGCGAACTATTCGTTGTCTGTCAATCACACTGATATCTCCCCAACAAGGGGCACAAACTAGATCCTGGAATAAACAAATCAATAATTATTACAACTTAAAACGCTATCGAAGTGTAGTTAATTTACCTGCTACAATCCAAAGTCGCTAGACAAAAGGCTTCCTACCATGCTAGCCAGGGTAACAGGCACCCACCACCGCCTCCTAAGCCATCCAGCTGAGAGCGTATCATTGACAACTCTGTTAAAGGCATCCGCCTTCTCCCAAGCCACCCGGCTAGGACTTTACATCAAGTAAACAACAATGGTGTCGGAATTGGTTCTCATTGAACACAAATTCATTTATTCATGTTACAGCCCAAGAGCATGAATTGCTTAACATATGAAACATGATTAAAAGCTTACACAAAAATACGCACAAGGTGAATAGCCTAAGAGAAAACTAACCGAAAAGCGATAAGATATCCTGTCGAGACATTTAAACCAAGGAGGGACTTGCGATTATTACCTTGCCTTAAAGCCGAGCTACCCACAAATGCTATGTAATCCTGGATATAAGGTAAAAACCGGGAAATAAGGAGGGGCCAGAAAGAAGCAGACGGCCAGTAGGGCACCACAAAAGTTCCGGTGGCGTTGCAACTGTGCATGAATGTTAAAACCCTAGAAGCAAGTGAGACAGGAGGTACTAACAGGGCGTTCTCCCCTCCACAACTGTGGAAAAATGCATCCATCCCCGCAGAGCCAGGGTTCCAGAACCGGGAATAGAATTTGGGTACTTTGCAATTCTTGTAGTCGGCAAAGCAATCTTACCGTGTGCGGGCCAAATTTCCCTTCCAACAACTGAAATACTTTGGGCGTAATTTCCCAGTCGTCATAATCGACAATCTTGCTTAAATAATCGGCTTTTTCATTTAAAGACCGGGGAATCCATTGAATATCTACTTCAATGCGAGCTTTTAGACAAGTAGAAAAAATAGCAAATGCCAGCTGATGCAAATTGAATTTCATGCTGCCTACTTGTATAATTTTTCCTGCTACCTGACTGTCAGTAAGCCATTTTACCCTGGACTGACGCAAGATGGGTTCAAAAGATTCTAAGGCAAATTCTATTGCAATCAATTTCCTATAGGTAGAGCTTTCAGCTCTTTCCAATTCTGTAAACATGCGGTGAGCTATCAAATTCCCATCCCCTGAATGTGCAGCGCAAGCTGACTCACTAGCGTCGGAAAAGAATGCTCTGTTATGCGGCAACCTAGGTGTAAAGGAACGTCAATTTACAAATTTTATGTTACTTTGACAGAATTCTAACTCTAGAATGCAATATCGGTCTAAATCGAACAACGAATCCCATGAAGAAGAGCAAGCGACGGACATCTGGCAATGGCGAGTCATAAGGCGAGTCAAGTTACCTAAGACAGGCCCCATGGATATAATCATGCCTACCACGGAGGCTAACTTCCGAGTTGATGTCCTCGGCTGAGTAATGAAGTTCTGGAGGACACTCAAAGCTTTCCCAATCCTTTTAGGGGAGATGCTAATAGTGCATGTTTGTCCGTTCCAGTCTAGGCCCAACCAAGTAAGGGACTGAGTGGGCTGCCATGTGGATTTATCGTCATTAGCTATAAACCCTGCATGTCTTCAGGAGATCTGAGTGAATTGTACCGGAATTGGTCGTACAAGTTTCTAGACTCTGTTCAACGTCAAAGCCATCGTCCAAGTACACGACAATAGTTATTCCTTGAGATCGCCAATGTTTTACTATGGGCCGCAGCAATTTTGTGAAGATATAAGGGGCGGATGTCAACCCAAATGGCAAGACAGTAAACATGAAATAGCTGGGTGTCTCGCCGTCCATTTTCCAGCTAAAGCCCAAATATGGCTGATGCTCTGAAAAAACATCCAAGTGATGATAACCGGATTTCAAGTCGAATTTCGTGAAAAAGGAGCCCACATAAAAAAAACTGCAGAGCTGTACGCCAATCTTCAAATTTTGTAGTTTGCCTATAAACGTGATTGTTCACATAACGCAGGTCTAGAATCAGCCTCTTTTTGCCACCCAGTTGAGTAGCTACGGAAAGCGGGCTACAAACTATTAATTCACGCTCTTGTACCTGGACAATTCGGTCAGTAGATAGCAATTTGGTGATAAAATCGAACACAAATTGCCAATTATCTAAGGATGAAGAATTATTTGAAAAAACGGTCGAGGTTGGTGTATCACGGAAAGGTATCTTATATCCGCCTTGGATAGTATCAATAATAAAATCTGATGCTCCAATATCCTTCCAAAACTGAATATGAGCCCTAAGCCTCCCTTTAACTTTTACAGAAGAAAGCATTTATAGTGGAGAATTGTACCTGCATTAAGTCCTCGTGCGAATCTTGCAACGAACTATCGGGTAAAGTTGAACCGCTCTCCTGAGGGCCCTGGAGCTGAGGATCGTGGAAAATATCCTGGTTCGTTTTGGCCTGATCGAGTGAGGGCAAACTTTGTACAACTTGAACTCCAGTGACCTCGTTTCCCGCACCGGAAACACAAGTCTGTTGGACTAGGGAATCTACGGCCTAAAATAAAAACAAAGACAAGGCGGCAACAAACAAGGATCAAACCAAAGATGTAGAATAAAGTTATATTTGATACTGAAAATATTGAACTGCTATAAATTACTTCTACATCTTGCGGCTATATAACGAACCAGCAAACAGGCGACTTGGGTGTGCCAGTGTAGTGCTTCACGTGATGCCCTGTTGCACTAAGTGCCCATATTTATACTCTCATCCAAATGGGCTGTTTAAACATGCGTTTACATCCGAAGGAAAACTCCATTTCTTTCTACTTCACTTCGTTCATCCGAAGGAAAGTCATTTTCCTTCTCCTTCCCACTAAGCAGTAAGCACACATACACAACATTAATGGCAGGTTACGTGCAAGCACTGGCCTTCCTTTGATAAACAAAGAAGGGGAACAAATTACCTCGATAAAACAATTGGTCATTAACAACACGATTGTTATAATATTAGGACGTGGCGTTGAAACTTGTCTGGCTTTCTCTTTCTTGAGTGCATTCTGACGCCGTTTCTTAATGGCTGAATCTTGTGCCTTCCTAATTCGTTTCTCGTCATCAGAATGACTGGCGAGCTCCTCTGCTTCATACTCGTGAACCGCCAACCAACCGGCCTCGCTTTTGTCTGCTAACTTGATTTTCTTCTGTCGCTGCCTTACGGGCTTGTCGGCTTCTTCAATAGTTTGTACCGCTGTCGGTGTATCCCCTTTTTTCAATGAATTGGCCGTTGCCGACAGAAGATCTCGAACTTCGTTGTTGAATAAAAATTGATCTTTGTTGCCGGGAAACTTCAAATTACTACCTTCGGCTTGCCATTGCAATTTCTCAGATTGTGAGTGAGAAGTAGCCTGAAAGCCGGACGATAAACTCTCGATCTTCTGATCTAAATCTGTTTTGAACTGGTCGAAAACTGCTGCAGTGACGGACGCTGTATCAGACGAAGCGTTTTGAGCAGAATCTTCGTCAGACATTCTCGCAGCAAACAGGCGACTTGGGTGTGCCAGTGTAGTACTTCACGTGATGCCCTGTTGCACTAAGTGCCCATATTTATACTCTCATGCCATTTGCATGAGAGTATAAATATGGGCACTTAGTGCAACAGGGCATCACGTGAAGTACTACACTGGCACACCCAAGTCGCCTGTTTGCTGTCGCGATTTGCATGAGCAAGTACATACTGCGTTTACATCCGAAGGAAAACTCCATTTTCAATCGTCTCCTATTGTTAATTACTTCTAAATTAGCTGTTCGATTTACTACATCTGATCTATTTTTCTATTATTGTATATTATTATCTCTTTTATTGATCTCGGGCAGTGTTCACCCTAATCCTGGTCCCAGGCAACTTGGCCTTTCTGTGGCACACTTAAATGCTCGTAGTCTCTTCATCTCTGACAAATTTAGTGAAATTTCCGGTCTTGTTTTATCTAATGCATTTGATATTTTTGCTGTTTCGGAAACTTGGCTTAATGCTAATATTTCAAATGAGCAGCTTATGATTCCTGGTTATAATAGTCCCCTGAGGAAAGATCGTGTGGGAAGTAGTGGTCGAGGTGTGGCTATGTACATCGCTAATTATTTACCATATGTGAGAAAACATGAGTTTCATTGTCTTGGTATGGAGTTGTTATGGGTAGAAATTACTTTAAATAAGTTTAAAGGTGTTTGTGGTGTTTGTTATAGAGCTCCTAATTCCAGTACATCTCAAACTGATGATTTCTTTTGTTCACTTCAAGATTGCCTCGACAATATTAGGAATAAAAACTACACGTCTATTATTATTTTGGGTGATTTTAATGCCCATTATAACTTTGTTGATACCTCAATGGTTAATACTGACGTCGGCCTTAAACTTTTCCATTTTTTGAAATGCAACAATCTAGTTCAACTTGTAAATGAACCGACTAGAATAACCCAGTCAGGCGAGTCTATTCTAGACCTCATTATTTCTGATTCTCCGGGCTTGTTTGTCTCAACAGGCACTTTAAGTCCACCGTCAAACTGTGACCATAATGTAGTATTTGGTAAACTATCAATTTCCATGTATAAACCAAAATGCTTTATGAGAAAAGTGCGAAATTATAACCATATTGATGAGAATCAGTTAAACTATGCCCTTCTACATGCTGGGTGGGAAAACATTTTCCTTGATGATACGTCATCTAATATAGATGTTATTTATGAAAAGTGGTTAGTATTGTTCTTATCAATTGTTGATCGTTTCATTCCAAGTAAAATTGCAATGATTCGTCCAAGAGACAAACCCTGGATGAATGGGACCATTCGCCGAGCTGTAGGTAAACGAGACAGATTATTAAAGGCCTATACCACGTTTAAATGTTCCTTTAAGTGGGAAAAGTACCGCATTCAAAGAAATTTTGTTGTTGGGTTGATTCGTAAAGCTAAATTAGACCATCAGCATAAAATCAATGATCTTCTGTCTAGCCCAATAACGTCGGCAAAAAAGTGGTGGAATGTAGTTAAATCGTTTTACGGTTCTAAGGCTAGTTCAGTAATACCACCATTATATGAAAATGATAAGTATGTTTTCAATTCTAAAGACAAAGCAGACCTGTTTAATGATTTTTTTTGTTAGTCAGACCTATTTACCCACTGAGAACGTGGTATTACCTGAACTTTCTCCCCCTTTAAATGCTTCTTTATCCAGTATTGTGCATGGTTGCGGAAGAGGAGGTTGCTAATTTAATTAGTCAGCTAGACATTGCTAAGGCCTGTGGGGTGGATGGAATTAGTAATAAAATTATTAAGTTTTGTAATTATGGTATTCATAGGCCTTTCACGAAGCTTATTAATACATCACTTTCGCTTGGTCAGTTTCCACATTCTTGGAAATTAGCCAACGTTTTTCCACTCTTTAAGAAAGATAACAAACAAGTTAAATCCAATTATCGTCCTGTATCAAGGTCGTATTCATGAAATTGTATTCCTTTCTTGAAAGCAATGGTTTTTATTTACCGCTTTCAATCCGGTTTCCGTCCTGGTGATTCTACCAATATGCAATTGGTTTATATAGTTCATAAAATTTACGATTGTTTAGAAAGAGGTAATGAAGTATAACGAGCTGTCTTTCTCGACATATCAAAAGCATTTGATAAAGTTTGGCATTAGCAAAGTTGAAGAACCTGGGTATTGAGGGTACTTTGTTAAATTGGTTTGAATCTTATCTCAATGGCCGGCAACAACGAGTTGTCATAGAAGGTAACAATTCATCTTGGAAAGAAGTTAAAGCGGGTGTACCACAAGGATCTGTCCTTGGCCGCTTTTGTTCTTGATATATATTAATGATATCCATCGTGATATCAACAGTGACTGTTTTCTTTTCGCTGACGATACTATGTTATTGGAAGAAGTCTCTACACGAGAGTCAGCTGCTCATGCTTTGAATAAAGATTTAAATGCTATTTCATTGTGGTCTGACAAATGGTTAGTCACAATGAACGCATCAAAAACAAAGAGTATGATTTTCCCCCTAAAAAGAAATAAGCCTGATCATCCAATTTTGAAATTAAGCAATAAAGTCATTGATGAAGTAAGTAGTCACGAGCATTTGGGTGTTCTACTTTCTAACAATATGTCTTGGAAAGCTCGTATTGAAAAGATACATCAAAATGCTTCAAAGAGTTTAAATTTGTTGAAAGGCTTTAAATTTAAATTGCCTAGATCAACTTTTGAAATTTTGTGTAAAACTTTTGTTCGTTCTAAAATGGAATACGCTGACGTTGTTTGGGACGGGTGTACTATGGGTGAATCGGACCTGCTTGAAAGTGTTCAATATGATGCTGCAAAGTTAATTTCTGGAGCAATGAAAGGTACCCACAGAGAAAGTATTTTAATCGATTGTGGATTGCATAAGTTAAGTAACCGAAGAAAAAGGCATAAATTAATATTGTTTAAAATGGTAAAAGGATTAGCACCAAGTTATCTTTTGGATCTTTGTCCTGTTTACGTTAGCCAAAGAACTACTTATAGGCTTCGGACTAGGAATAATTTGTGTTTACCTCTCATTCGCACCGAGAAGGCCAAGAAATCTTTTTTATATTCCACAATAAATTAATGGAACAGTCTCTCTGAATCTTTTCGTGAATCTGTAACAATTGCTTCCTTTAAAACTTATTTGTTACGTGAAAGGTTCTATATACCTCCCGTTAACAAATTGGTTTATCTTGGAGAACGTTATCTTTCTATTTTACATACCAAATTAAGACTAAGCAACTGTGGTCTCAATTATTATCTCTTTTAATGAACTGTGTTCCATCCCCATCCTTCGCCTGTGGTGCGTCTAAAGAGGATGTGACCCATTATTTATTGTTTTGCCCTCGTTTTGCTGCTCTACGTGCTTCAATGCTTGCTTCTGTCATGCATCATGCCGGAAATACGTGGAATTTTTTGAAGGTTTCACAACAAGTGGATATCTTATTACACGGTTCAAGAAATTTAAATATTGAAGCCAATGCTGCTATTTTTTCCGAAGTACGATTTTATATAAGCCATTCTGCACGTTTCTCATAAGTTATTTTATGTAATATCAAGTGCTCCTTTTTTGTTCGTTTTTGTGGTGGTAATTTATGTATTTATGTATGTATTAATAAAATATTGTTTAAATAAAAAAATATAATCCGCACAACATTTAGTTAACTTAAACAATTTATTTGATCGGTTAAATGATACTCTTTCTTCTCTTCTTCATATTTCTTTCGCTATCACCGCGATCTCATTCTTCATAATTTTAAAATTCTTCAGTCGTGTAGATCTTATAGCCCGCCTAACTTTCTTCTTTTTCTCGAAGCACTTCATACTAAGTACAATAAACCACTTTGGCCTTAAAGCCAGTAAAGAGTTTCCATAGATAATATCATAGATATTTCCATAGATAATATCATTATGGATACTATAATCCTACTTTCACCGTTGTAATTTAACACTAAGCCTATTACCAGTTTTATTCCCTTGTAAATATAAAGAACGTATATATTTAATTTTAGTCACTTGGTCTGATGATGACTTTGTAATAAAGTCGAAATATAACCGTTTCATCTTTGTCTTGTCTTAATCCATATCTTGGGTTTTCAAGATGTTCGTCTTCGGATTGTGTGTTATCTTATATTTCTACAAACTATTGCAAACATTTTCCAGAATGAGAGAAATACAAAGAAGATTTGTCGATGAAGACAGAATAGACGAGTTACAAAAAAAATGCTGCGTTGACATCAGTACCTATAGAAAGCTTGACTTATAAACTAGTCTAGAGATGGAAAAAACAAAAGCCACAGTACATCAGAGAACGTATACGTACTGTGAACTGAGTAACGGCTTGCTTCTTGGTTCAACAACTACACATACATGTCCATGCAATACCGTCGAACTGATACGGGTCGTAAAGGTGATTGACGACCCGTAAGCTCAAATTTCAGTTGGTCAAATCGATATAAGCTTTCTAATTCTTTCAACTCACTTTTATGTTTGCATCAGACTATATAAAACGGGAGGTCATTCAGTCTATTTCTTAAATATATACCTTCAGTAGAACATCGAACTCCAACATCATGTTTATGTTCACAGTGTTTATTATCTTTCTCCCACCCGTTGTTCGGACATTGGAATATTGAAGACTCGTTCCCAATGCATTCAACATCCATTATCCAGATCACCCCAGTTCCAGGAACAACTTCTTCACGCCAGTAAACAGCTTCGACATCAGGAAAACCAAGCTGTCTGCAAACAACCCGAGCGTTATTTATATTCCATCTGGGATTGCTACATATTGTTCCCCATATTCCATTGTATAATACTTCAACGCGACCGTAATTTGATGAACCATTACTGAGTCGAACAGCTGCAAAACAAATGTAGACATTTAATATTTCTATTTATCTAAACGTACAATCAAGCGTGTATAATAAGGGTTATCTATTTATTTAGTTTATTTAATAAGCTTCGCATATAAAAATATTTACAAGACAGGGACACCACAACAGTTTGCACCAATTACTGTGGGCAATATTACAAGCAATCGCGTAGCACCAAGAGATTATATTAGTGGTTAAATGTTCACAAAAGCCAATAGAGAATTGAAAAATTAAAACGAGTTTTTGAGATATGCACGGAGAGAAGTTTGCATCTCCCACTTGTTCAGTAAATAAATAACAGGTGACTTGGGGACGATTTCTCATGAATATAAATAATTAGTATTGGTCATCTTTTACACCGTATTGATGAGTGACGATAAATTACTGCTTATTCGTTTAAAAGAATCTATTGTACCAACCTTGTCCAGAGCAACGAACTCCAGCATCTTTTCCATGGTTACAATTGTGCTTTCCCCAGCCTTTGTGCGCACACTGAAATATTGTCGACTCCGTACCAGAACATTGAACATTGTGCAACCAAATCTGCCCTGTTCCAGAAACAACTGAAGATCCTTGATAAGCAGCCTCAGCGTCAGTAAAACCAACTTGTCTGCAAATAACGCGAGCGTCATTTATATCCCACCCATCATCGCATATTGTTCCCCAAGTTCCATTGTGAAATACTTCCACGCGCCCAACATTTCCTGATCCTACAATATGGACACCTTAAAAACGATATAATTTTGAAATTTTAATTATGTATAGTAGGATGTAACAGAATAAATTATTTATACAAAAACGAATGAGGTGTGCTTACTTTAATCGGGGGTGTTTACACTGGTGGCCAATGAAACAATGTAAAATTACTTACTTTAAAATTTTTACTCGGTCAAAATTTTTTACTTGGTTTAGCAATGAAATTTCTAGGTTGTATAAGAATTTTTAGAAGAGAACCAGACACTTGAACTGGCTTCAGCCGCCCTTGTTATGTATTTAAATGGAAAAAATATTTTTATAGTAAAATATACTATAAAATCAAGATCTTTGTTGTTTACACTTTGAGAAACAGAAATTTAAATCAAATTTAAAAATTTTCATGGAACCCGATTGGATTTTAAAATTATTACAAGAAAGTTGAAAACGTTGCAAAAATATAGGTGCCATTTGGCCACCAGTGATGAAAATGCATGTAAAAGCGGGCGAGTAGTTGTTGTATTAATGTATTTCTACGTTGTATCTTAATTGTAATTGTTAGATACGCAATTCAGCCTTTATAGGTGCGATGTATATATGATTTAATAAAAACTATCTAAAAAACCAACTAACTATTAATTAAAGCCGCTCTCATCTATCTTAATCTTTTTCCCCTTTCGGCGGCCATATTGGAATTTATGATGAGCCACCAATCCTGCCGCGCGCACGCGCTTAGAATAATATTTTGGACTCGCTTTTTGGAAATTTGCACATGTAGCCAAGCCTTATTCAAGATGGCTGCCTGTGTGATTATCTTATAATGTCACCTAACCCAAATAAAAACCCTATAAACTTCAGTCAGAAACAGAGTTTACCGCCTAGCTTATACGCTAACCTGACGTACCAGTAAAGATCAAGCTATTTAAATGTTGACTTATATGCAGTCGAAGCCATTCCTGTATTTAGCCGCTTGTCTATATCACAACTTGAGCCACTTTAGGTAAACTCGGTTTCTGACTAGAGTTTGGGTTTTTGTTTGGGTTAGGTGAGAATATTGTAAGATAATCACAAAGGCAGTCATCTTGAATGAGGCCTATAGTTGGATAGGCAAATTTCAAAAAAGCGAGCCCAAAATATTATTCTGCGTTCTTGCATTCCTACCTGCTTGTCGATCTCACTCCGACCTGTCCCGATGAAATCCGACTAAGATCCGGGATCTTTCCGACAGATACCCACAATGTGTACCAGCCCAGAGTATAAAAGGGGTTGTTCAGTGACAATGCTGTCTGACAATGTCTGATTGTATAAGAAGGAACTGCAACGTTTTAAAAGTATTGGCAAAGTGTAATCCTCAACTGCGAAATGCAATTATAAAAGCTGCCGACCACGATTTATTAGAGGCTATAAGAAGTATTTTCAAAGTTGGTGGTTTCTGGGAAAGAAAAAGTATCGATCTTTACCCTCGAGGTGTCAAAGTGCGAATCGGATGGATTTTCGGGGAGAAAATCGCGGTCGATGACAGAGCGATGTTAGTTTTGTTGACGATAGTTTCCAGCCTTGTGTTATATATAATGACAGAGAGAACACCGCTCAATTAAACTCACTCAAGATAAACAATATGAAAGTTAAACTGTTAAAAGTAAGTTCGTTTCATAAATTTAACGAAAATACGGCAATATTTTAAAAATTATAACCGAATTCTCATTCAAATCCTTAATTCAACTGTCATATTTATTTCTGTCAACCCGCACAACCCTAATCTATAAAGGCAGTTTCTTTTTCTATCTCAATGTTATTTCGCTCTAGTTCGTCCCGAATAATATCCATTTTGCCAAAAGTTTGCCGTACGCACTGTACGTCTGCCTGTCCCACAAGTGTTGGTAGTGAGTATAGGGTATAAGAAACAAGTCAAGCGTCTTTTACTTCGGAAGATATATAGTCGGAGATCAATCGGGAATGATGTATTCATACGGGGGATAAGTAAAGACTAGGGTTGACGGGGTGGTGAAATAATGAAGAAATCATAAATAATGAGGGTTTGGGGGGTTGAGCGACATCTAGGGTTAGGGGCTTTCTAGAGAGTCAAAGGTTAGGGTTAGAAGAGCTAAAAGGGGCCTGAAAACGATGACATCAAAGCTCATTAAAATTTCAATTCACCAATTTACGAATCAACCAGCTACTGCAATAGATATTTTCCCAAACTTTTATCAGTAAAAACATAACTTGAAAAATTGATTTTTTTATTCGAAACTTTGATTCGAAAGCCACGCCAAAATTTTGCCTTGCGATAAACGTCACACAATAGACAAATTTAACTCAGACGAATTTAATTGTTTGAACTTTATTCGACAAAACTGCGACGTAAAACTCAGTTAAATTCGACACACGAATTAAATTCGTAGGGTTATACCTGAAAATGCATATAAATTTCAGAACCATATAGACCAAATGACAATGGCAATTGTTTGCATTAATTTATAAGCGTGGCTGCATGTACAATAAGGAAAATTTAAATGAATTGACCACGTGCTGTACCAACCTTGAGAAGAACACAGGGCGCCTGCGATGTTAGAATTATGGCCACAGTGATCACGTATAATTCCCCTACCACTGTTCCTACAGTTAAATATCGATGATTCCTTCCCATTACAGTGGACATTACTACGCCAGATTTGTTCAACACCTCTATAATCTGCGTTGTCGTGGCTAGCAGCTTCGGCATAATTAAATCCAAGTTGTCGGCAAAGAACGTTAGCATCATTGATATCCCAGTTGTCATTGCATATTGTTCCCCATATGCCATCGAAAAATATTTGAACGCGACCATAATTTAACGAACCATAAATTCGAACATCTGGCAGTAAAATGCAAATAAATTAGTATATTTTGTCCGACATACTAGTTTAACTCTACTCTGGCTTAACAGTATTTTGAACCAGCGGCGGATTAAGGGCGGGGCCACCGGGGCCTGGGCCCCGGGCCCCCCACATTTGGGGCCCCCCACATTTTGGAGTATTTTATTTAACAACCCAATTAATACTAAGTTACTAACGTTTCTGTTTGTTCAAAGTTATTTTTTGCACGACGTATCTCAGTGTTTTGTAAAACGTATTTCTGAGCCGTAATATATAAAGGGTTCTTTGGTGAACACCAGTGATTCAGGTCTTTATTTTATTATATTGTAATTTGTAAGACCGATTGGAATTGGAAAAGGGCCCCCACAAAAATGTGGCCCCTGGCCCCCCACAGTCTTAGTCCGGCCCTGTTTTGAACGCAACCTAAAAAGGATACTGTTCATGACCCAATGTTTTTGAGGAAAGGTCCTATATTTATACTCTCAAATAGAACCGATGATGACGCAACCTCGTTCCCAGGGCCCTTATCTCCGCTCCCCCGCTCGCTGCGAAAAGTACCCTGGCATGGGCTGGTCACGTGTCACTGAACAAAAAATATCATTGTGGGAGGGGTCCTATTAATGTGCTTATTGTCACGCTCGACCAGGACAACGGGTAGACATTTCTGTAAGAATTTCGTTCATCCAAGTTCTTTCACTCAAACCGTCATATGATCTTTTTCTTAAAACTGATGGTTCACTTCTTCTGGCTACTTCTACCAACTCGTTATTCGCAGTTTCCAAAATATTCTGGTGGACAGCCGAGCGTTATAAACCTGTGGCAGTTGAACAAGAGTGTTGGCCAGATTTTCAGGATCTGTGAACTGAAGATTCTTCATAAGCGCTTCAATATGACCAAGGTCTTTTGGCGTACAGGCGATATTTAGTGAGGTATTGCTGCCAGTACTATCATGGGAAATGTTGCTCTAAACGTGTGAGAAAGATGCACCGGCATTAATATGTTATCGTTAACGTCGTTCCATGGCCAGGGCCTTATCTCCGCTGCGTGGGAACGAAGTTTTTACAGACATAAGTTAGGTTATTCTAATTGGATTAGTTATAGTTAGAATACCTAATCGCTTCCAGTTCGACAGCAAAAGAGTTTCTATGCATGAAAATAGATTCTGTCAGTGCTTCGCATTTATCGCGAATAAATCAATATATGCCTTCTCGACTTCTTGTCAATTTCACATATATCCGGTCAAAAAGATAACTCGCGCAACTGAATTACACAGAATGTTTACCCATGGTTTACCACATTTTAATAAATGTAATCACTTTATCTATATGTATACACTATTCTTGTGTCACTTCACATTCAAAATAAAAAAGTAGGCAGCCAAGACTGCGCAGTGTTTTGTTGATAAATATAACAAAGCAAATGTGATGAATATATTGTTAGGAGTTTATTAAAGTCAACATCCTCAGCCTGTTCAAAATGTCAGGATTTCTATGTTAAAATCTCGACAGTTCACATGCACCTTTTCGTTTTGTTATACATTTGAAATAATGTTGTATTAGGCAGTGACTGAACATTTACTGTAAAAAACAACAGTCCTTAATCAACTTCTAAAGATAATTTTAGGTTAATCAGCTCACAATAAGAATGCTATTTATAACAGTTCATCTCCATCGAAAACGTTCATATTTTCAACTCTTTCAACTGATTCGAGAAGCACAAACGATTATAGTTTTTGCATGATGTTTAAGTATTTCATTTAGGATTGAAACAGTTATTTTAAAACTAACCTGTGAAATCGAAGACGACGAGACGGCATCAGTTTCAAAGTTCAAAGCCATTCTTGTCGAAGTGCGCCGTGTTTTTGATTGAGGCAAAGATGCAGACGGGCCGACATGTCGATGCACCTTTTAGCGCGGTTTTTTTTTCTGGATTAGTAAGTTTTGCGTGTCAGCAATAACTTTCTTCAAATTTGGCGCGTTCTTTGCTCTTCTTTCGCACGGACGGCAGATGAGATGAGGTAGCGCTTTGTCTCGCAGAAGCACGTTGCCGTGAACATTTTCTACTTCTTCTAAAATAATAGCATTAGCTGGTCTAAACAAATTCTTGCAGTGTTTAGCGTCCTGGACGGATCCACAGAGTCGACAGGAGGAAAGGTCAATTCCATCAAGGACAGGGTGAAGCTTCTTCGGAGTGCTGGAAGTCGCCATGTACATTCCAAGCCGGCCAGGTGCCAACAGGTGCAACCATGGCAAATTAAACGCTACCATCCCCTCCCATTAAATTATTTTTTGCTATCACCCAGAATCTGGGTGACACGTGACCAGCCCATGCCAGGGTACTTTTCGCAGCGAGCGGGGGAGCGGAGATAAGGGCCCTGGGAACGAGGTTGATGATGACGTTACCTATCAACAAGATACAATGGGCTTCTAGTAATAGACGGCCGTCGTCCCTTTTTAATGGAGATTAGGCGCTATTAATATATTTTGCCAAGTCTCCAAAGAACGTCTTTGATGATACCATGCATGGATTGGTGGTAATCTTAATCATCCCACGCGATCTCATGGCTAGTTTGATACGCGTGCTCCGACAAAGCAGAATTTTCATTTTTTGAAAAGAACACAGCCTTTTGGTGTTCTTTTAACCGCGTACCAAACTGACGTTTAGCCTGACCGATGTATTCCTCATTACATCAATACATTATAAAATAAAGTGTTCTCTACGCACGCTCTGATTGGCCAGGCGCCGTACATTTTATATGAGAATTGAAATAATGAATGACGTAAAATGACGTATAAGATGGCGTCACCTGGCGGGAAAAGCCAGCCAGCTTTCAAAACTGTCGAATTTTTAGCTTGTTTTTCCTTCTTATTTTATAAAACAAATAAAGCATATCGCTCCTGTTCATATCTACTCTTATAAAGGTACATTTGACGTCATTTGAACACGAAAGAGGTCTCGGCTATAGCTTCGTGTTTGTACTTATTTGTTGTAAATATTACCATGTATGTAGTTAACGTACTTCGTAGCTGAAATCGATCGGGGTTATATGTCCTGTTCGGTCACTTATTGACACTATATGGTGATAAAGTGACTAAAACTAAAAACTAAATCTTAGTTGGTTTCACATAAAAGTTGCGGAAAAAACATTTTTAACGTTGGGTCATATTTTAGCAAAACCTATGTGCATTATCATCTATTTAGAGATTACGTAATCACACAACCTGGTTCAGAGCACCGGACTCCAACATCTTCACTATGGGTACATTTCTTATTTCCTTTGCCTTTGTGCGTGCAATTAAATATTGAGGATTCGGTACCAGAACATTGAACATTGCTCAGCCAATTCTGCCCTGTTCCAGAAACAACTGAAGATCCTTGATAAGCAGCTTCAGCGTCAGTAAAACCAAGTTGTCTGCAAACAACGCGAGCGTCATTTATATCCCACTCATCATCACATACTGCTCCCCACGTTCCATTGTAAAATACCTCGACACGACCGGCATTTAGTAACCCAATAAGGCGAACTGTAAACAGTAAAATATGAAGAAAAATGTAGTAAAATACCTTGAATCTATAATTGTGAGTAATTATAATCTATTTAACGACATTTCGCCTACTGAAGTTTGTTGAAGACGCGATTGTGAGAAACATTTTCAAGTTTTATTTTGCAGCTGGAGTATTTCTATGAACCGATGTCACGGTGCAGGATGAGACAACTCATTTGAAATCAAGCATAACAAATTAAGACGTAAAAAACATCGCTGTGTTTTTTTTTGCCTGCCTGATAAGACATGTAGGCATTATGTCATCGTGCATCTTGTAAGTAAGCAAGTAACTAACTAACTAACTAACTAACTAACTAACTAACTAACTAACTAACTAACTAACTAACTAACTAACTAACTAACTAACTAACTAACTAACGAACGAACGAACGAACGAACGACCGACCGACCGACCGACCGACCGACCGACCGACCGACCGACCAACCAACCAACCAACTAACTAACTAACTAACTAACTAACTAACCAACTAAAAAAGCAACCAACCAACCTACCAACCAACCAACCAACCAACCAACCAACCAACCAACCAACCAACCAACCAACCAACGAACGAACGAACGAACGAACGACCGACCGACCGACCGACCGACCGACCGACCGACCGACCGACCGACCGACCGACCGACCGACCGACCGACCGACCAACCAACCATCCAACTAACTAACTAACTAACTAACTAACTAACTAACTAACTAACTAACTAACCAACTAAAAAAGCAACCAACCAACCTACCAACCAACCAACCAACCAACCAACCAACCAACCAACCAACCAACCAACCAACCAACCAACCAACCAACCAACCAACGAACGAACGAACGAACGACCGACCGACCGACCGACCGACCGACCGACCGACCGACCAACCAACCATCCAACTAACTAACTAACTAACTAACTAACTAACTAACCAACTAAAAAAGCAACCAACCAACCTACCAACCAACCAACCAACCAACCAACCAACCAACCAACCAACCAACCAACCAACCAACCAACGAACCAACCAACGAACGAACGAACGAACGAACGAACGAACGACCGACCGACCGACCGACAGATCGACCGACCGACCGACAGATCGACCAACCAACCAACCAACCAACCAACTAACTAACTAACTAACTAACTAACCAACTAAAAAAGCAACCAACCAATCTACCAACCAACCAACCAACCAACCAACCAACCAACCAACCAACCAACCAACCAACCAACCAACCAACCAACCAACCAACCACGAACGAACGAACGAACGAACCGAACCGAACGAACCGAACGAACCGAACGAAACGAACGAAACGAACGAAACGAACGAAACGAACGAAACGAACGAAACGAACGAAACGAACGAAACGAACGAAACGAACGAAACGAACGAAACGAACGAAACGAACGAAACGAACGAAACGAACGAAACGAACGAAACGAACGAAACGAACGAAACGAACGAAACGAACGAAACGAACGAAACGAACGAAACGAACGAAACGAACGAAACGAACGAAACGAACGAAACGAACGAAACGAACGAAACGAACGAAACGAACGAAACGAACGAAACGAACGAAACGAACGAAACGAACGAAACGAACGAAACGAACGAAACGAACGAAACGAACGAAACGAAACGAAACGAAGCGAAACGAAACGAATCTAAGCTAAGCAACTAAGCTTATCTAAGCTAAGCTAAGCTAAACTAAACTAAACTAACTAAACTAAATTAAACTAAATTAAACTAAATTAAACTAAATTAAACTAAACTAAACTAAACTGACTAAACTAAACTGACTAAATTGACTGACTAAACTAAACTAACCTAAACCTGAACAATTTAGCTCTTAAATATATTATTTGATATGTTTTGAATGTGTTCATTGTTTAATTAAGTTTAGGTGTTCATCAAAATTTAGAACAATCGAAATGTTAAACACTACTGATATTATGTAATAGATACAATATGAGCGACCGAACTGTATGGGATTTACAATGACGAGCCGAAAGAGTTTATATCATGAATACTTTGTTTAGCAGTCGTAGAAATAGTCTCCCTCGCAGCCGTTGTTAGGCTCGGTCCCAAATGCTCCCCACCAACGGCTGCTCACTCGAGCAACACATTCCATTCCCGCATCTGACCAATCAAAGCAAGCCTTCCAAAATCTGGAAAGCCGACCTTCACCTTGGCATGTCCTTGCCTCGGTATTTTGATGGCGAATTAATAGTTGGTAAGAAAGTGTGTGATTTACGTTTAAACGTAAAAGACCTTGTAACACCTATCAATGGAAAGCAGTTGTCCAATTTGTCCAAGGGAATACTGATGTTCGTAAACTTTCCTACCGAGTGTGGTAAATCGTGATTTACCTAGTCTGCGACTAATTTACCAAGCGCCGATACAATCTCAAAGGTTTTCTGGCCATGCTATTGTGGTGGTTTCTCCGCTTGTGAAGCTTTTAATATTGCAAGAACAAGTCATTCACCTTGGGAATTGAAGTCTTGGGATTTCTTCGGTTAGCTTGAGCAACATTGAAGAAAACAAATTAAAATACGTAGAAGAAGAAATCGATCGGTATTTTATGCACACGTGAAGCACTTAATTAAATTAAAAGAACGTCTGCGAAGGAGACTACCTGGACCTGCTACATTTCGCAAAGACTTGTAGCCTTTTCAAAAATTTTCGTACGGATTTATTTATATGAGCGGCAAGAACATAAGTAAAATACCATTCTTCGTAAATTTCGTGAACTTCTAAGCTAAACTACTCGAAATATTAACGTTCAAGTAAACACACTCTATACTAGTCGCTCTCTTGTTGTTCACCCCATTTCCGTCGGGCTTGTGTTTACATCTTTTATTTCGCTGACGCTCATAACTTCAACGCTTGTTTATCTGCATGTGGTGAAAGAGGATAATCGAAATAGCACTCTTCAAAAATTCGGTGAAGTTCTAAGCTATACTTCTGAAAATATTCGTGATTTCAAGTGCCGTGAAGTGGACAGATAATTTTCAGACTTCGGAAATGTAATGTCAACACGGCCAACAATATTTCTCTGATTCCCACACGCTTCACATTGACTTTTACGCACCTTTGTTTGCATGGGCAGAAAGAACATAGTCAAAACATTATTCTTCGTAAATTTTGTAATGTTCTAAGCTAAACTTCTCGAAATATTAGCTTTCGATTAAACAAGTTTACACAACAACGCTTGCCCTGTCGCTCGGCAAAAGGCTGGCGTTTAATTTTAGCAGTGATCAATGCTGTAATCTCATTGCTCATTGTACAAGGGGAATGGAATGTATTGCTCGAGTGAGCAGCCGTTGATGGCGAGCGAGTTTGGGAGCGACCCTAACAACGGCTGCGAGAGAGATTATCGTAGAAAAGGCAAAAACAAATTATTTAAACAAGGAAAAAGCTCAATTTGAGCCAATGGGTCCTAATTAGTATGCTGTAAATCGGATACAGCATTGATGTTTTATTAATCAATCAATGTTGTATCCGATTTACAACACCTGTTTAAACTTTCATTTCTTTTGAATTTTCTTCATGAATTATTAATGAGTATTTTAAAGACTATTTAACAGTTATACCATGAGCTCGAGTCGTATTTGAGCTCATAGCCAATCACTATTATTAGTTCGTATACAACGAGAGCGAATGGTATAACCGTTTTATTATATAGCCAAGCACTGTACAAGAGACAAAATTACAGCGAAATGTTTGAAACAACAAACTTCCGGCATAGGCAACTAATACTTCCGCCATGCCTAATGATGCATTCACATGGAGTTTCTCGCTGAGTTGTTCGGTAAACAGCTTCGAAATGTTGTATAAATGTTGCTCGAGAGGCAACTGAAAATGTGTTAAGCAGATCAACAAAAAAGATTAAAAGGTACCTTTATAAAGTCAAGAGGTGGTCAGTTGTTTATATTAGCGTTGCTGTCGTGAAAAAGGTTTTGATTTCATGCAAAAATGAAACTGAAACACCTTCGGCAGTCGGAAACTAAATAATTTAGTTGGTTGTTTTTGAAATAGAACATGCTTTTTACTACTCCAAATGCTTATCTAAATCAAAAAAGTCTCTTTACTGGTTGGTGATCTCCTACGAAATGTGTGTTGTAAGCTTGATTTTAACCGTGAGTTTCTTTGTTTGGCAACAAATTAATATCAACCCGTTAATTTAGTCGGGTTTTTGAAGTAAAAAGACGTAATTTCTAGGTGAATTTTACCATTTAACATCCTAAATTGTGTATTTGTTAATGTATTTTTACACAATGTTGTTTTTTTATACATTGGTTTGTGGGTGTTGATGTTTTTCTGTATAAAAATCCGTCAATTTCAACTCTTTACGGCAGTTTAAAAAAACATGCCGTCATCTTGTTTTTCCTCTACTAGCAGGATATGAGCTGATAGCCTGGTAGTAGGGAAGCAATCAGATTACGCAAAAGCTCATCTCCGATAGCATGCTATTTAACAGTTATACCATGAGCTCGAGTTGTATATGAGCTCATAGCCAACGAGGCGCTTCGCCGAGTTGGCTATTATAGTTCGTATACAACGAGAGCGTATGGTATAACTGTTTTATTATATAGCCAAGCACTGTACAAGAGACAAAATTACAGCGAAATGTTTGAAACAACAAACTTCCGGCATAGGCAACTTAATACTTCCGCCATGCGTAATGATGCATTCACATAGAGTTTCAAGCTGAGCTGTTCAGTAAACAGCTTCGAAATGTTGTATAAATGTTGCTCGAGAGGCCAAAAATGTGTTAAGCAGATCAACAAAAAAGATTAAAAGGTACCTTTATGAAGTCAAAAGGTGGGTCAGTTGTTTATATTAGCGTTGCTGTCGTGAAAAAGGTAAACATGAACATGCTAAATTGTGTATTTGTTAATGCATTTTTACACAATGTTTTTTTTTTTATACATTTGTTTGAGGGTGTTGATGTTTTTCTGTATAAAAATCCGTCAATTTCAACTCTTTTCGGCAGTTTAAAAAAACATGCCGCCATCTTGTTTTTCCTCTACTAGCAGGATATGAGCTGATAGCCTAGTAGCAGGGAACCAATCAGATTACCCAAAAGCTCATATCCGATAGCATGCTATATAATAAATAATAATAGCATATACCTCGCAGGTGAATAGTGCTTTTCATCCAATCTGATTGGTTCTTCTAGCACGGGATATCCTGCACTATTCACCTGCGGGCTAAACAAAACGCATGGCGGCCAGTTTTGCTTTCTTTGCTGAAGCAGGAGATTTTGTTGATAAACAAGGCCGATGTAGCAGAATAACGAGGAAAGTCAACAAAATTAAGTAGAAGAACTTCTGCAGGTATGTTTCTTTACAATTTTATAGCCATTAATATATTGAAAAGTTGTAAAAACTGTTTTGTCGACAAATATCGAGTACGCCAAGTTGCTAGAGGCCGTGTCTTGTATGAAAATACCGAAAAAGATAAGAATGTTAAACTTGGTATTTCATTTATGAGGTATATGCTAAAACAATAATTCACCTGTGTCGGTGAATATAGTGTGGATATTCACCTCGCCACTTCGCGGCTCGACAAATATCCAGCACTATATTCACCTCCATGCACTTCGGTGAATAATTACTAATTATTATAGTAATATTTTTTGCTTATCAGAGCGTTTCGAAATTAAAAGGGTAGGCGAATTTAAATAATATGATGCCATGCAAAAATCATAAATTCAGAAAAAATCATAAGCATGCCGAGGGCTAATTTTTCATCTTAGAAATACTGTCACTTAATGTAGTTTCTATTCCGGATATATCATCTAACTATTCTACATAAATATATAATTCTTGAAATTGATTGGTTATTGCAGGAGCTTTTACCCACTTTTATATCCACGATTTATGTGATAACTGGATTCATATTTAATTTTATATTTTTGTTTCTCGCTTAGAAAATCAAAAGCATGTAAAGCACGTATATACTATACGTATGTATATACCTTTAGATGAACATCGGACTCCAACATCATGGTAACCATGTCTACAGTAATAAACTTTTCCCCACCCGTCATTTAAACATTGGAGTATTGAAGATTCGTCCCCAGTGCATTTAACATTCTTTATCCAGATCACCCCAGTTCCAGGAACAACTTCTCTACGCCGATAAACAAATTCGACATCAGGAAAACCAAGCTGCCTGCAAACAACCCGAGCGTTATTAAAATCATATTCCCATCTACTACGCCTGTCACATACTGTTCCCCATATTCCATTGTATAGTACTTCAACGCGACCGTAATTTGATGAACCATTGCTGAGTCGAACAGCTGCAAAACAAATGTAGAAATAAAAGGAAATAAGAAGTCAACTTTTTATTTTTTAATTTATCAAAACAATTAGATTATTCGCTCTTAAAGTGCCTATGTCATCCTCAGGGACTTTACATATTTATACTAATTGGAACATTCTGAGAAGATTTCTAATATATCTTCTCAGGTGAACATTTCATCTTCATGGATTTTTTTGCCGTTAAAGTTGACGGAAGTGACGTCGAAAGAGGAATTTGTCTATATGAAAACCACTTTACAGATTCCTCTTTTGACGTCACTTCCGTCAACTTTAACGGCAAAAAAATCCATGAAGATGAAATTTTCGCCTGAGAAGATATATTACAAATCTTCTCAGAATGTTCCAGTTAGTATAAATATGTAAAGTCCCTGAGGATGACATAGGCACTATAAAACTCATTCACGTCCAGCCTTATACTCCATCCGTCACCAGTGACGGATCACTTCAATTTGTTGTGAACCTGCGAGGTTTTGACCAAAATTACCCCCCTTGGGCATAAAATGATCCTGAATGATCCCTTTTTAAAATGAAACCTTTATTAACCGATATGCCATGAAGTATTTCCCGAGCTCTGACCTGAATTCCGGGTTGTGGAATTTCCCGTGTGCAACGTGGCACAAGAAGAAAATATCGACATGAAGAAAATGGCTTTTATTTGTCATTATATAAGCGAAACCAACGAAAAGTTAGGCTCTAACAACTCCGAAAGTAAGTATAAGCATTTGTTTGTTGTAATTATTTCGTAGATTAGCAATAATTTGGTAAAATTTGACGAAAACCAACTCGGCCGATCAGGCAATTATCGAACAGAATTTGCCTAGAGTTGTCGGCGTTGTAATGGCAAACAGGAGTAAATATCAACCAAAATAACCTAAAATCTGAATAGCTGACTTAAAAACTATCTTGCTGATGTATTATGGTCGTATGTTCTTGTATAATTCTGTTTTAATTTATAAATTTCCAAAGTAAGTGTATATGGTCGCGCGCGGGCGCACCATGGGGGGTCACAATGGAAAATTTTAAAAAATCAATATATTTTTAATATATTATATTTGTTTTTATATTTGAATTTGTGAAATGCTGTTTTTCATTTTACTTGTCCAAAGTTTGGTGGTAAAGTAATTTCTGGTTAAATATTTAACATTTTGTTAGATTATAATAATATTTTTAATAATAATTAGCATACATTAGCATAATTTGCAAAATGGGTTGTCTGACAAGACCTGAAAACCCAGAATTTGAATAGTAGAGGTAAAACGATTCAAATGATATATTGTGGTATTATTTTTGTGTTATTATGCCATGTTAATTCACAAATTGCCAAGACCACCAAATTGACTGGTTTTCGGGCCGGACCTGAATGAGTTAATTTTTATGAGATGATAGTTGACTCAATCTCCGCTTTCGTCAAATATTACTTCATAGAAGTTTGGAGGTCATAATCTAATTGTTAAATTGTAAATAAATAGCAGGTGACTTGGAGGATTCTTTCATGAGTATTAATCATTAGTTTTTGTCATCTTTCACACCAAATTCACGAGAGACGGTTGATGATTTATTACTGCATATATACATTTTAAAAATGTTTAAGAAATTCTATTGTGCCAACCTTGCCCAGAGCAACGAACTCCGGCATCTTTCCCATGACCACAATTGTGCTTTCCCCAAACTTTGTGTGCACACTCAAATATCGACGACTCCGTACCAGAACATTGAACATTGTTCAGCCATATCTGCCCTGTTCCAGAAACAACTGAAGATCCTTGATAAGCAGCCTCAGCGTCAATCAAACCAACTTGTCTGCAAACAACGTGAGCGTCATTTATATCCCACCCATCATCGCATACTGTTCCCCACGTTCCATTGTAAAATACTTCTACACGTCCAGTATTTTCTGTCCCCATAATACGGACACCTTAAAAACAATATAATTTTGAATTAAAAAATAAATTGCCAATGTATTACATATCGTGCTGTGTATTTAATTTATATATGATTACAGCCGTAAATAAGGTGCTTATGAAATTAAATTTTTGCATTTTATATTATTTGATAACATAAAAATATAGAAATTTCTAATATTGTTACATAATTATTTTCCTTTTATATTTAATACGCGTTCAGAAAGCAGTATATAATATATATATATATATAGATATATAGATAGATATATATAGATATATATAGATAGATATATATATATATATATATATATATATATATATATACTATTTAAGAAATAGAAAACATTTTCCGTGTTTCCATAGAGTTATAGAAACACGAGTGGAAGTTTGGGAGAACGAGAAATTGTAGTGGGAACACGAACCCGCAGGGTCAGGGTGAGTGTTTCCACACTATTTCGAGTTCTCCCAAACTTCCACAAGTGTTTCTATAACTCTATGGGAACACGGAAAAAACGTTTTCTATTTCCTTTATAAAATAACCTGCAGAAAATAGGTATAGAACGTAAAAATAATCACTCCATCAAAGCGTAAATTCTCCTTACCCTTCGTATGATGGCGTATAATGGCGTATCCTACACCGTAATGATGGCGTATTGAATGGCGTGGACTTTGCCGTCTTTCCATAAAGTTATAGAAACACGGCTTTCAACCAATCGCCGCGCTTGTTTTCAAAATGTTATTTTAAAATATATATATATATTGTTTTCAAAATGTTATTTTAAAATATATATATATATATATATATATTTCTAAAATTCATTAATAATTCATGAGGAAAACACAAAGAAAAATCATGAGCGTATCGGATCTATATATGTGATATAGACTCGCTCTAAGTTTCTCGCTGGTTTTTAACGGCTGAGATAAGCTTAATTTTCAAAATTACTACGCCAATGAACGTATGAAGTGATTCTTTTTAGAAGCCATTTAAAAACCTTGCAGTACGGGCTGCGCGGTTTATAAATAGTACATATATATTTAAAATAATATTTTGAAAACAAGCGCGGCGATTGGTTGAAAGCCGTGTTTCTATAACTTTATGGAAAAACGGCAAAGTCCACGCCATTCAATACGCCATCATTACGGTGTAGGATACGCCATTATACGGTGTAGGATACGGTGTAGGATACGCCATTATACTATTATAACCTTGAGTCAGAACTATTGTGTAGTGGGGGTGCTACGTGGTCGACGTTTTCTCGCTTCTCCTCCTCGACTATATATATATATAGTCGAGGAGGAGAAGCGAGAAAACGTCGACCACGTAGCACCCCCACTACACAATAGTTTTGACTCAAGGTTATAATAGGCTGATACCCATAGAACATTGCTAGTTAAAGTGCACATGAAACGAAAATTAAGTTTGTCTTATTTGAAAGAACACTTAAAATGATAGAGTAACATCTTTTGCAGTTTTTCGTTTACTTGCGTCGTTTGAAATGTAAATTAAACAACTTGACGTCACATGTACTGTACATAATGAGTTATCAGAGGTTATATACCTTTGCTATTATCAAACATAATCACTTCAACCAACCAATCAACCAATCAACCAACCAACCAACCAACCAACCAACCAACCAACCAACCAACCAACCAACCAACCAGCCAACCAACCAACCAACCAACCAACCAACTAACTAACTAACTAACTAACTAACCAACTAAAAAAACAACCAATCAACCAACCAACCAACCAACCAACCAACCAACCAACCAACCAACCAACCAACCAACGAACGAACCAACCAACCAACCAACCAACCAGCCGACCGACGGACCGACCGACCGACCGACCGACCGACCGACCGACCGACCGACCGACCAACCAACCAACCAACCAACCAACCAACTAACTAACTAACTAACTAACTAACTAACTAACTAACTAACTAACTAACTAACTAACTAACTAACTAACTAACTAACTAACTAACTAACTAAAAAAACAACCAATCAACCAACCAACCAACCAACCAACCAGCCGACCGACCGACCGACCGACTAACCAACTAACCAACCAACCAACCAACCAACCAACTAACCAACTAAACAACTAACCAACTAACCACCTAACCACCTAACCACCTAACCAACTAACCAACTAACCAACTAACCAACTAACCAACTAACCAACTAACCAACTAACCAACTAACCAACTAACCAACTAACCAACTAACCAACTAACCAACTAACCAACTAACCAACTAACCAACTAACCAACTAACCAACTAACCAACTAACCAACTAACCAACTAACCAACTAACCAACTAACCAACTAACCAACTAACCAACTAACCAACTAACCAACTAACCAACTAACCAACTAACCAACTAACCAACTAACCAACTAACCAACTAACCAACTAACCAACTAACCAACTAACCAACTAACCAACTAACCAACTAACCAACTAACCAACTAACCAACTAACCAACTAACCAACTAACCAACTAACCAACTAACCAACTAACCAACTAACCAACTAACCAACTAACCAACTAACCAACTAATCAACTAACCAACTAACCAACTAACCAACTAACCAACTAACCAACTAACCAACTAACCAACTAACCAACTAACCAACTAACCAACTAACCAACTAACCAACTAACCAACTAACGAACTAACCAACTAACCAACTAACCAACTAACCAACTAACCAACTAACCAACTAACCAACTAACCAACTAACCAACTAACCAACTAACCAACTAACCAACTAACCAACTAACCAACTAACCAACTAACCAACTAACCAACTAACCAACTAACCAACTAACCAACTAACCAACTAACCAACTAACCAACTAACCAACTAACTAACTTACTAACTAACTAACTTACTAACTAACTAACTAACTAACTAACTAACTAACTAACTAACTAACTAACTAACTAACTAACTAACTAACTAACTAACTAATTAACTAACTAACGAACAAATAAACTAACGAACTAATAAACTAACTAACTAACAACTAAAAAAACAACCAACCAACCAACCAACGAACGAACGAACGAACGAACGAACGAACGAACCGAACGAACCGAACGAACCGAACGAAACGAACGAAACGAACGAAACGAACGAAACGAACGAAACGAACGAAACGAACGAAACGAACGAAACGAAACGAACGAAACGAACGAAACGAAACGAACGAAACGAACCCTCCCCACCAACGGCTGCTCACTCGAGCAACACATTCCATTCCCGCATCTGACCAATCAAAGCAAGCCTTCCAAAATCTGGAAAGCCGACCTTCACCTTGGCATGTCCTTGCCTCGGTATTTTGATGGCGAATTAATAGTTGGTAAGAACAAGTCATTCACCTTGGGAAAAGTCTTGGGATTTCTTCGGTTAGCTTGAGCAACATTGAAGAAAACAAATTAAAATACGTAGAAAAAGAAATCGATCGGTATTTTATGCAGACCTGAAGCACTTAATTAAATTAAAAGAACGTCTGCGAAGGAGACTACCTGGACCTGCTACATTTCGCAAACACTTGTATAGCCTTTTCAAAAGTTTTCGTACGGATTTATTTATATGAGCGGCAAGAACATAAGTAAAATACCATTCTTCGTAAATTTCGTGAACTTCTAAGCTAAACTACTCGAAATATTAACTTTCAAGTAAACACACTCTATACTAGTCGCTCTCTTGTTGTTCACCCCATTTCCGTCGGGTTTGTGTTTACATCTTTTATTTCGCTGACGCTCATAACTTCAACGCTTCTTTATCTGCATGTGGTGAAAGAGGATAATCGAAATAGCACTCTTCAAAAAATTCGGTGAAGTTCTAAGCTATACTTCTGAAAATATTCGTGATTTGGGCAGATAATTTTCAGACTTCGGAAATGTAATGTCAACACGGCCAAGAATATTTATCTGATTCCCACACGCTTCACATTGACATTTACGCACCTTTGTTTGCATGGGCAGAAAGAACATAGTCAAAACATTATTCTTCGTAAATTTTGTAATGTTCTAAGCTAAACTTCTCGAAATATTAGCTTTCGATTAAACAAGTTTACAACTTTACACAACAACGCTTGCCTCGTCGCTCGGCAAAAGGCTGGCGTTTAATTTTAGCAGTGCTAATCTCATTGGCTCATTGTACAAAGGGAATGGAATGTATTGCTCGAGTGAGCAGCCGTTGGTGGGGAGCGAGTTTGGGAGCGACCCTAACAACGGCTGCGAGGGAGATTATCGTAGAAAAGGCAAAAACAAATTATTTAAACAAGGAAAAAGCTCAATTTGAGCCAATGGTTCCTAATTAGTATGCTGTAAATCGGATTCAGCATTGATGTTTTATTAATCAATGCTGTATCCGATTTACAACACCTGTTTAAACTTTCATTTCTTTTGAATTTTCTTCATGAATTATTAATGAGTATTTTAAGTAATAGATAAAGCATGAGCGACCGATCTGTATGGGGATTTACAAGGCGAGCCGCAGGCGAGCCGAAGTGAATCCCCATACAGATCGGACGCGAATGCTTTATCGTACTTGTGAAATGAAACAATAGAATGAAGATAATTAGTATTCATAACTTTTGATAAAGATCACCAAGAAGGCTAATTAGTATTCTTAAACTTTTGATACAGATCACTTTGTCCAAAAGATGATCTTTATTGGGATTTACAGACGTATACATGTGACTTGAATGCTAGGTTTTGATTGCTTCTTAACCTCATTAATTATTCATGAATTTCACAAAGACTATTTAACAGTTATACCATGAGCTCGAGTCGTATATGAGCTCATAGCCAACGAGGCGCTTCGCCGAGTTGGCTATTAGTTCGTATACAACGAGAGCGAATGGTATAACCGTTTTATTATATAACCAAGCACTGTACAAGAGACAAAATTACAGCGAAATGTTTGAAACAACAAACTTCCGGCATGCGTAATGATGCATTCACATATATCATCCAACTATATTCTACATAAGTATATAATTATTGAATTTGATTGGCTATTGCAGGAGCTTTTACCCACTTTTATGTCCACGATTTATGTGATAACTGGACTCATATTTAATTTTATTTCATATTTTTGTTTCTCGCTTAGAAAATCAAAAGCATGTAAAGCACGTATATACTATACGTATGTATATACCTTTAGATGAACATCGGACTCCAACATCATGGTAACCATGTCTACAGTAATAAACTTTTCCCCACCCGTCATTTAAACATTGGAGTATTGAAGATTCGTCCCCAGTGCATTTAACATTCTTTATCCAGATCACCCCAGTTCCAGGAACAACTTCTCTACGCCGGTAAACAACTTCGACATCAGGAAAACCAAGCTGCCTGCAAACAACCCGAGCGTTATTAAAATCATATTTCCATCTACTACGCATGTCACATACTGTTCCCCATATTCCATTGTATAGTACTTCAACGCGACCGTAATTTGATGAACCATTACTGAGTCGAACAGCTTCAAAAGAAATGTAGACATAAAAGGAAATAAGAAGTCAACTTTTTATTTTTTAATTTATCAAAACGTGCAGTCAAGCGTGTAGATCCCGTACAAAACAATTAGATTATTCGCTCTTAAAACTCATTCACGTCCAGCCCTATACTCCATCCGTCACCAGTGACGAATCACTTCGATTTGTTGTGAACCTGCGAGGTTTTGCCCAAAATTACCCCCCTTTGGCTTAAAATGATCCTGAATGATTCCTTTTTAAAATGAAACCTTTATAACGATATGCCATGAAGTATTACCCGAGCTCTGACCTGAATTCCGGGCAGTGCTTCCACTTGGAAGGAAATTTCCTTCCAAAAGGAAATTTTGGCATTTGGAAGGGAAAAAAAAGGAAATAAAATTTGGAAGGAAAATGGAAGGAAATTTTGAAATTCAAACTTTTTCAATAATTAAAAGTTGATGAAACTGCTTATTTTTTACTTTCGGGTTCAAAAACGTGTATAAATGAAAAACACGAGTAGTAATATATGATCCGCGGGGATGCGTGGGGTTAAATAGGGTTTTAAGCGGAAGACTGCTACACAAATAGTGCAGGCTCAATGTAATTTGAAATTTCTATTTTCGCCATTAACATATACCATGCATATACGGGTAAATCATGCAAAGAATGATTGACTCGAGTCCAGAATCAATCTCGTCAGAAGATGAGGTTGATGATGGGGCTTCAGTTCCACCTCACTTGCAACTGCAAACCGGTACAAAGCGTGCATTGATAATGACGTTATGTTTCAAACCTTTATCTGACAATTATTCTAGTTTCCAAAGGACTAAAGAGTTTGTAAAATTTTTGCAAACTTGAAGCTTATCTTTATTAGTTATATAGTTTGGGAATGTAATTGCGAATTGTTAGTTGATTTGAGGGCTCCCCCAGAGGTGAATAAAATCGTCTGGCGTTACTGCGTTAGCCAGAACAAAATACTAAACCAATAAATTCGGACAGGAAAGAGTTAATGCATGCAGGTTGGTCATTGTTAAGTTCTTGTGGAACGACTCAAGAGGCCTGCTGGATTATTTGTCTGACCAAATAGGAATATCGCCTCCCATGTAAACAGCCCCTAAGAAGAACTCGGTACGCCTCGCTTCTTTACGATTTTCTCGTGATCTTCAGCGGTTCTTTATAGAGCTGGCGACTTCACAAAACGAAATGTTTGTAGATTTCCATGACCATGTATATTGACAGTCTTGTTTATTTTATTGCCAAGTGTTCGTGCGGTACCGCCGGCCGGCACGTCTTTAATTCAGACTGCTAGAAAGCTACAACAGTAATTGCCTAGGATTATTATTATTGTAGTTCAGAACTACAGTAAGACTCTTATTATGAAAACATCCCGGGCCGCTCAACAAATATTTTGTTTACACAAACTCGAGACCAGGACGATATTATGCTGACTTGGCAAAAATTCTGACAGAAAATTCGACAAAGTTTGCCTAGTCCGTCTACTCCGAACGTTTTCTCAAGAAATAATCCACTGTAGAAGTTATAAAATATATTGGCAGAAAGATAATTCACCTTGCTATAATATACGTGCAGTTTATCCGACCAAATAGCTTAGTTTCCCTAAAAAAAGCGAAACTAAACATGTCCAAATCATAATAGCGGCCGCTATTTGGAAATTTTTTTCGTATGTATTATAATGTCTTCTCCGAATGTTTTCTCGAGAAATAAACCACTGTAGAAGCTATCAAATATACTAGAAGAAAGATAATTCATCTGGCTACAACATACGTACAGTTTATCCGACTAAATAGCTTAGTTTTCTTTAAAAAAGCGAAATACTGAACATGTCCAACACGAACTAGAGATTCTTAGGTATCGGTCAGCGACCTTCACCATTAGCAAAAGGACCCATAAATGCCGCCATTTTGAAAACGAGTTTGGGGACACTTTTCCTAACTCAAAGGTAATAGGAGCACGCAGTCCAGTTATATATATAGGTCAGTGGTCTATGCCTATATCAGCTGTATGGCTCGCGCGCATTGCGTATCTGCACTTGTCCTATCGGACCTCGGAAAGCGTCGGAAATATTCGGACCACATTCGTATTTTCTCGTTGCGAGCTTTGCCATGCACAATTTCGATCGTCGAGCCACTCGAAACAAACTGGTGAAGTGTACGATCCAAATTTAATCATTAGAGAAAGGGTTTATAAGAGATTTTGGAGGGAAAACTGGAAGAAAATTTCAGATTTTGGGATGGAAATTTTGCTAAAAAGAAGGATAAAAAAAGGAAATTTTGCTTTACCCGAGTGGAAGCACTGATTCCGGGTTGTGGAATTTCCCGTGTGCAACGTGGCATATCGACAAGAAGAAAATGGCTTTTATTTGTCAATATATAAGCGAAACCAACGAAAATTTACGCTCTAAGTATAAGCATTTGTTTGTTGTAATTATTTCGTAGATTAGCAATAATTTGGTAAAATTTGACGAAACCAACTCGGCCGATCAGGCAATTATCGAACAGAATTTGCCTAGAGTTGTCGGCGTTGTAATGGCAAACAGGAGTAAATATCACGTAAAATAACCTAAAATCTGAATAGCTGACTTAAAAACGATCCTGCTGATGTGTTATGGTCGTATGTTCTTGTATAATTCTGTTTTAATTTGTAAATTTCCAAAATAAGTGTATATGGTCGCGCGCGGGCGCACCATGGGGGGTCACAATGGAAAATCTTAAAAAATCAATATAATATTTGCGTTTTATTATATTGCTTTAATTTTTTCAATTTGAATTTGTGAAATGCTGTTTTTCATTTTATTTGTCCAAAGTTTGGTGGTAAAGTAATTTCTGGTTAAATATTTAACATTTTGTTTAACTCATTCTTGTCCGGGTCGAAAACCAGTCACAGCAGGTGGTCTTGGCAATTTGTGAATTAATATGGCATAATAACACAAAAATAATACCACAATATATCATTTGAATCGTTTTTACCTCTACTATTCAAATTTTGGGTTTTCAGGTCTTGCCAGACAACCCATTTTGCAAATTATGCTAATTTATGGTAATTACTACTATTAATAATATTATTATAATCCAAAAATGTTAAATATTTAACGAGAAATGACTTTACACCAAACTTTGGATCATGTAAAATGAAAAGCACCATTTCACAAATTCAAATTGAAAAAATTGAAGCAATACAATAAAAGCAAATATTATATTGATTTTTTACGATTTTCCATTGAGACCCCTCATTGTGACCCCCCGTGGTGCGGCCGCGTGCGATCATATAACTTATTTTGAAATTTACAAATTAAAACAGAATTATACAAGAACATACGACCAAAATACATCAGTAAGATCGTTTTTAAGTCGGCTATTCAGATTTTAAGTTATTTTTGAGTGATATTTACTTCTGTTTGCCATTACAACGCCGACAACTCTCGGCAAATTTTGTTCGAATTTGCCTGACTCGGCCGAGATGGTTTTCGTCAAATTTTACCAAATTATTGCTAATCTACGAAATAATTACAACAAACAAATGTTTATACTTACTTTCGGAGTTGTTAGAGCCTAAATTTTCGTTGGTTTCGCTTATATATTGACAAATAAAAGCCGTTTTGTTCTTGTCAACACGCCATAATCCTCGCGGGATTTTAATAGATTATAATAATATTTTTATAAAATAATTAGCTGAAATTAGCATAATTTGCAAAATGGGTTGTCTGACAAGACCTGAAAACCCAGAATTTGAATAGTAGAGGTAAAACGATTCAAATGATATATTGTGGTATTATTTTTGTGTTATTATGCCATGTTAATTCACAAATTGCCAAGACCACCAAATTGACTGGTTTTCGGGCCGGACCTGAATGAGTTAATTTTTATGAGATGATAGTTGACTCGATCTCCGCTTTTGTCAAATATTACTTCATAGAAATTAGGAGGTCATAATGTAATTATTAAATTGTAAATAAATAGCAGGTGACTTGGAGGATTCTTTCATGAGTATTAATCATTAGTTTTTGTCATCTTTCACACCAAATTCACGAGAGACGATTGATGATTTATTACTGCATATATACATTTTAAAAATATTTAAGAAATTCTATTGTGCCAACCTTGCCCAGAGCAACGAACTCCAGCATCTTTCCCATGGCCACAATTGTGCTTTCCCCAACCTTTGTGTGCACACTCAAATATCGACGACTCCGTACCAGAACATTGAACATTGTTCAGCCATATCTGCCCTGTTCCAGAAACAACTGAAGATCCTTGATAAGCAGCCTCAGCGTCAATCAAACCAACTTGTCTGCAAACAACGTGAGCGTCATTTATATCCCACCCATCATCGCATACTGTTCCCCACGTTCCATTGTAAAATACTTCTACACGTCCAGTATTTTCTGACCCCATAATACGGACACCTTAAAAACAATATAATTTTGAATAAAAAAATAAATTGTCAATGTATTATATATCGTGCTGCGTATATAATTTATATATGATTACAGCCGTAAATAAGGTGCTTATGAAATTAGATTTTTGCATTTTATATTATTTGATAACATAAAAATATAGAAATTTCTAATATTGTTACATAATTATTTTCCTTTTATATTTAATACGCGTTCAGAAAGCAGTATATAATATACATGTATATATATATATATATATATATATATATATATATATATATATATATATATATATATATATTTTCGCATTTTTAAGGTATAATACTATAAAACCACAAAACTACGTAAACAAGAGTGCACAACCGGTATATGGGTGCGAATATAAGTGAGTTTTGGTTCACGAAATGTTAGAGAGTGCTCAATACCATATATAGATAGAGCAAAATACAAAGTATAAAGTATAGTTTTACCTTAAAGTCTTCGCTACCAGAGGTTTCACCCTAAACGGGATCACAGGTGACTGAAAAATATCGGTTAGTGGGCTGCTTAAATGCGTTAGTTGGGGCGTGGGTGTGGGCGTCGAAACGTCTGGCGGATTCATTTGGAGCGTGGGTGTGGGCGTCGAAACGTTGCGCGCATTCCTTTGATTGTTTAGGTTGTTGATCCGAAATCTATTTTTGTGCCGACACGTCGAAACTATTTCTGATCTTTTGTTTAGTAAGAGTTGTTTGTCTGCCTTCATGATGAAAAGTTTTTCGTCCAAACATAAATTGCATCTTTTTGATCCTCCCGTGTAAGAAATTGAGTGTTTTAGTATAGACCAGGTTATGTCGAAACTTTGGTTTTTTTCTTTTAGATTCCAAATGTATTTCGAAAGTTCCGTCTCATTTGAATACTTTTTATTCTGGAAAAGATTTAGTATGGTTACGATATCGCTCTTTAAATGTACTTGCTGTCATGCCAATGTATTGCTTAGTGATGTTCGTGTTGCTTATGGAAATAGATGCCTTGTATACTATGTTGTTTGTCATGCATTGCCCACGTAGGGGGCAATTGTCCTTAATCCTGCATTTGCAACTGCTTGTAACTATGCTTCGTGGCTTGCTTTTCCTGATTGTGCGTGAATTATGTTTCGTGATAATGGACTTGACGTTGTTCATGCAACTATAGCTAATCTTGACTGTGTTTCTGTTAAAAAGTTTGTGAAGCTTGTGTCCTGGTGGAAAGTGCTTGTCAATAAGGCTAAGAAAATTGCGTCCTATGTTTGTTTTGACATTTTTGTTAAATGGAGGGTTAAACCAGATGATATTGCGGTGTCTATTTCTGCGTGTTTGCTGTGGTGTTTCTTGTGTGTAGTTTAGCTCATGGTTGAAATTGCTGCGCCTTAATGCATCTTGGTAAATTGGTGCGGTTTCATGGAATGTCCGCTCGTCAGACGAGAGGAGGCAAATGCGCTTGTTGATTGATGTAGGTAGCTGTCTTAAAATGCTTGGTGGGTGGTTTGATTGCTTGTTTATGTATAATGGATCGTCATTGGGCTTTCGAAAAGGTTTGTATTTTCCATTGCTTAGGTCGAAAGTAACGTCTAAAAAGTTTACTGAAATTAAATTTGCTTCTGCATGCCGTGATTTTTAAGCCAAACTGTTCGAAACTTTTGTGAAGATCTTTTCTTGTTTTGTCTGCCAATCGTGCGGTCTTATTTTTTAGTACTGCCAATCCGTCGTCTCTATATAGGCCAATATTTTGGTTGCCAAACTTTTTCCCTAGGTCGTTTAGAATGAAAAGGCCTACTAGTTCGCATACTTCAGCGCCGTCATAGCTACCCATGGTAACATCAAATAAACTGTTGCTGTCTTTTTTTATCCACGGTTTTGGTTTTCGTTGTTGAAAAGGAGCGATTTTCTAGCGTGTTTTATTATTGAAATGTCACTTTCGGTAATGATAGCCAAATTTCTGGCCCAAGATAATGCTTGGTCCAGAAGGTCTTCAGATTTTTTCGATCAAATCTTTCAAATAAGCATCTTGTGGTGGTATTGGAATGTTTTTCAGTGAATGGTCAAACCGAAATTTTCGCATTTTTAAGGTATAATACTATAAAACTACAAAACTACGTAAACAAGAGTGCACAACCGGTACACGGGTGCGAATATAAGTGAGTTTTGGTTCACGAAATGTTAGAGAGTGCTCAATACCATATATAGATAGAGCAAAATACAAAGTATAAAGTATAGTTTTACCTTAAAGTCTTCGCTACCAGAGGTCTCACCCTAAACGGGATCATCAGGCGACTGAAAAATATCGGTTAGTGGGCTGCTTAAATGCGTTAGTTGGGGCGTGGGTGTGGGCGTCGAAACGTCCGGCGGATTCATTTGGAGCGTGGGTGTGGGCGTCGAAACGTTGCGCGCATTCCTTTGATTGTTTGGGTTGTAGATTTCGGATCAACAACCTAAACAATCAAAGGAATGCGCCAGACGTTTCGACGCCCACACCCACGCCCCAACTAACGCATTTAAGCAGCCCACTAACCGATATTTTTTAGTCGCCTGATGATCCCGTTTAGGGTGAAACCTCTGGTAGCGAAGACTTTAAGGTAAAACTATACTTTATACTTTGTATTTTGCTCTATCTATATATGGTATTGAGCACTCTCTAACATTTCGTGAACCAAAACTCACTTATATTCGCACCCGTATACCGGTTGTACACTCTTGTTTACGTAGTTTTGTGGTTTTATAGTATTATACCTTAAAAATGCGAAAATTTCGGTTTGACCATTCACTGAAAAACATTCCAATACCACCACAAGATGCTTATTTGAAAGATTTGATCGAAAAAATTGAAAGCGTAATAAAACGTATGAGATGGAAAGCTCACTTTTTTCTTAATGGTGATAGAAACCCGTCAAAAAATAACCATTTCGGACTGCCTTCTAACAAAACACCTCCCACTATTTTGGATATTAAACCTTTCGAAGACGACTTAATAAAACTCATTGAAAACACCAAATTTCGGCATACAAGCAATCCATTTCAGGAATCTTTGGTAAACGATTTGAAGAAAATTAATTCGTCACCTAATATTTTTGTTTTCGCCGACAAAACTAGAAACATTTATGAAACCTCGCTCGACACATACAACATTCTTTTGCATGACAATATAACAAAAACATATAAACATGGATCAGAGGGCACCATAGAACAGATAGACAATGAACTGAAACACATTTCGAATAACTTGGGAATTGGCGACCGTATTGAACACATGAAAAAACGCGAAACATTTATTTCGCTCAAAGATCATAAGGATAATTTCGAAAACAACCCAACATGCCGATTAATTAATCCTGCTAAATGTGAGTCCGGAAAGCTCAGCAAAGTAATTCTTTATAAAATCAACTCTAAGTTAAGGAACATTTTGAACGTAAATCAATGGAGAAACACACAAGAAGTAATCGAATGGTTTGGCAACATTGAAGAGAAAAACAGACATACCTTCATTTCGTTTGACATTGTTAATTTCTACCCTTCAATTTCTGAAGACCTTCTGGACCAAGAATTATCTTGGGCCAGAAATTTGGCTATCATTACCGAAAGTGACATTTCAATAATAAAACACGCTAGAAAATCGCTCCTTTTCAACAACGAAAACCAAAACCGTGGATAAAAAAAGACAGCAACAGTTTATTTGATGTTACCATGGGTAGCTATGACGGCGCTGAAGTATGCGAACTAGTAGGCCTTTTCATTCTAAACGACCTAGGGAAAAAGTTTGGCAACCAAAATATTGGCCTATATAGAGACGACGGATTGGCAGTACTAAAAAATAAGACCGCACGATTGGCAGACAAAACAAGAAAAGATCTTCACAAAAGTTTCGAACAGTTTGGCTTAAAAATCACGGCATGCAGAAGCAAATTTAATTTCAGTAAACTTTTTAGACGTTACTTTCGACCTAAGCAATGGAAAATACAAACCTTTTCGAAAGCCCAATGACGATCCATTATACATAAACAAGCAATCAAACCACCCACCAAGCATTTTAAGACAGCTACCTACATCAATCAACAAGCGCATTTGCCTCCTCTCGTCTGACGAGCGGACATTCCATGAAACCGCACCAATTTACCAAGATGCATTAAGGCGCAGCAATTTCAACCATGAGCTAAACTACACACAAGAAACACCACAGCAAACACGCAGAAATAGACACCGCAATATCATCTGGTTTAACCCTCCATTTAACAAAAATGTCAAAACAAACATAGGACACAATTTTCTTAGCCTTATTGACAAGCACTTTCCACCAGGACACAAGCTTCACAAACTTTTTAACAGAAACACAGTCAAGATTAGCTATAGTTGCATGAACAACGTCAAGTCCATTATCACGAAACATAATTCACGCACAATCAGGAAAAGCAAGCCACGAAGCATAGTTACAAGGAGTTGCAATTGCAGGATTAAGGACAATTGCCCCCTACGTGGGCAATGCATGACAAACAACATAGTATACAAGGCATCTATTTCCATAAGCAACACGAACATCACTAAGCAATACATTGGCATGACAGCAAGTACATTTAAAGAGCGATATCGTAACCATACTAAATCTTTCCAGAATAAAAAGTATTCAAATGAGACGGAACTTTCGAAATACATTTGGAATCTAAAAGAAAAAAACCAAAGTTTCGACATAACCTGGTCTATACTAAAACACTCAATTTCTTACACGGGAGGATCAAAAAGATGCAATTTATGTTTGGACGAAAAACTTTTCATCATGAAGGCAGACAAACAACTCTTACTAAACAAAAGATCAGAAATAGTTTCGACGTGTCGGCACAAAAATAGATTTCGGATCAACAACCTAAACAATCAAAGGAATGCGCGCAACGTTTCGACGCCCACACCCACGCTCCAAATGAATCCGCCAGACGTTTCGACGCCCACACCCACGCCCCAACTAACGCATTTAAGCAGCCCACTAACCGATATTTTTCAGTCGCCTGATGATCCCGTTTAGGGTGAAACCTCTGGTAGCGAAGACTTTAAGGTAAAACTATACTTTATACTTTGTATTTTGCTCTATCTATATATGGTATTGAGCACTCTCTAACATTTCGTGAACCAAAACTCACTATATATATATATATATATATATATATATATATATATATATATATATATATATATATATATATATATATATATATATATATATATATATATATATATATATATATATATAAATATATATA
The DNA here is from genome assembly GCA_035771165.1 of Paragorgia papillata. NCBI lineage: Eukaryota > Metazoa > Cnidaria > Anthozoa > Scleralcyonacea > Coralliidae > Paragorgia > Paragorgia papillata. The sequence continues at coordinate 729,616 of JAWNZC010000294.1, forward strand.
TATATAGATATATATACTATTTAAGAAATAGAAAACATTTTCCGTGTTTCCATAGAGTTATAGAAACACGAGCGGAAGTTTGGGAGAACGAGAAATTGTAGTGGGAACACAAGCCCGCAGGGTGAGTGTTTCCACACTATTTCGAGTTCTCCCAAACTTCCACAAGTGTTTCTATAACTCTATGGGAACACGGAAAAAAATGTTTTCTATTTCCTTTATAAAATAACCTGTCGGAAATAGGTATAGAACGTAAAAATAATCACTGCATCAAAGCGTAAATTCTCCTTACTCTTCGTATGATGGCGTATAATGGCGTATCCTGCACGGTAATGATGGCGTATTGAAATAGAAACACGGCTTTCAACCAATGGCCGCGCTTGTTTTCAAAATGTTGTTTTATAAATATATATAGCCATATAGCCTTTCTTTAGCCACGTAAAATTTAGCTGCTACCTTCCTACCTGTTGTCAATTAGTGACATATCTTTTGTTAGCTTTTTTAGGATAGCTGAGTGCCCTTGGTTAGCATTTTAACAAAGCCGCTTGTTATTTTTGTCTCGTTCCCCGCAGAAACGAAACTATTGCTGTGTTAGCTTTCCAATGACGTCACAAAAGAAACTGTCATCACAGATGAAAATAGTCCAATGGCAGTGCAGTGTTGTTGGCAGCATAAGCTAAAACTTCGATCTTATCCAATGAAATCAAAATTCCGCATAAAAAATTAGTTGGAGGCGTGGTTAAACGCCAAAACGAAGTGAAATAATATTGCTGATATAGCACAATTTGCTGAACGACGTAAACAATCCCGTGTGAAGTGAATTATATTACCATACTCCATACCATGAACAAGCGAATGCCGAGTACTGTAGGAACTTTTCACTCTTTGAACTCTTCGAAATTGCATTGAGATTGGGCGAATAGCATTCCGAAAGTTCAGTCGGGTTGACCCTTGGCCTTGGAAAAGCTACTCGATCACTCAAGTATTTATAGTAAATTTTAATACGCTGTTCGTACAAGTCTTTCCGATCAAATACTAGCCTCCTTCGCAGCCCTTCTTTGCGGGCCTCGATATTTTCGTCCCCCACTAAGGTCTGCTCAAACGAGCAACACATTCCGTTCCGTAGATTGACCAATCAGAGATAGGCTCCTAAAATCGGGGAGGCTGACATTCACCTTGGCCATGTATCCAGGTAAATAATTATTATCCGCTAGATACATTTCGCCAACACTTGTAGCCTTTTTAAAGCTTTTCGCACAGATTTATTTACACGACCAGCAAGAACATATTCATAATACCGCATTCTTCGTAAATTTTGTAAAGCTCTGAGCTATAGTAAGCGAAATATTAGCTTTCAAGTAAACTAATTTGGGCAGTAGCTATAAAACCGTTAACACCTTTGAGCGTTTGTTTACAATCTTAAATTTCTCTCAACGCTCTTACGCTTTACACTGACTTTCACGCTTATTTGTTTGCATAGGCAGCAAGAACATAGTCAAAACAGTATTCTTCGTAAATTTCTTTAAGTTCTAGGCTAAACTTTTCAAAATATTAGCTTTCGACTAAACAAATTACACATAACAATACCAGCCCAGGATGGCTTTATTTAGCACGACAATGGTGTAATTTCATTGGTCCATGTACACAAAGGGAACGGAATGTGTTGCTCGTTTGAGCAGACCTTAGTGGGGACGAAAATATCGAGGCCCGCAAAGAAGGGCTGCGAAGGAGGCTAATCAAATACAGGCTTTGAACGAATTACACACAGAATGAATTTTAACTTAAATATCGGTGTCATAAATGACCGCTAATGTAGCCGGCTTTCCTAAACAGTGACATTTTAATACTGTATCTACATATAAATAACCGCAACATTTCCGTCGTACTGACGCCACATGTACATATTTCAGGGGGGTAATGCTCCCCAGAAATTTTTTTTAAAATTTTGGATCTGAAATGATCTTTTTGCATTCTGAGGGCACCACAGTGACGAAAATTTGCATTTTCTAAGTACCATCATGTCCAAAATTTATTTTGTCCAAATGGAAATTGTTTCATTTTTATATTTCATTTGAGAAACAATTTTACAATTTATATTTATTTTATTTATTTATTAACTTTGCCTCAATACAAGACACACAATTAAGATATGAAACTACAAAGTTATACTAATGAGGCTGGGTAACCGCAACAGCTAAAGCCAATTACTGCGGACCCTTATGTTACAGTAATTGAAATAACAGATTTAATTATTTTAACCAACAAATAAACAACAGATACAATACATCTACTTCAAATATTTAATACAGTAAGTCTGATTCATGGCTTCAAATATTTTATATGTAACTGATAACCATGCTGCAGGTTGGACCATTTCACTCTATGCAGAAGCTCAAAACAGAGCTGTATCGCCAATTCCCAGATGCCTCAGGCCTAAAACATTTAAATACTATGTCAAATTAAAAAACGTTGTAGGCCTGACCAGAGCCCTCCATACGAAAGAGTTGGGACATCTATTGTTTACGGATTTCTAAAAGCTGATTGGGCAATTCCGGTCACATGGGCGATTTCCGCCATTATGGATCCTAGAAAACACTGGATATATATTAGGATTTGAGATGGTGTTTTGTAGTGCGTTAATTTGGTTGTAGTAATCGAAGTGAAGATGGGTACAAGATGTACAGAATACCTTCTGGTAAACAGGGACGTCGAAAGAAGGAAGAAATGGCCGTGCGCAATCAAGAGGGAACTGAATTTTGACCCACACAAAGGCTTCTCGACTTTTCGAGGCAACAAACATTTCTTTGTTTTGATTTTGTTCATTAGCACAATATTAAATATTCATATATAGATTTGTGCACATAATCTCTTTATTAACGAGTATAAAAACCAGTGTTAGTATAGATTTTATAAAATAGATGAGTATTAAAATATATATTTGATTTTATCCTATCAATTTATAAACGCATTGTTCCCTTGTTAATTTGTGACTTCGTATTCTCTAAACTCTAATATAAAGGGCTCACTTCGAAACGAGTCAATTTGAACCAAAAGTGGCCAGTAAATTAAAACCCAATGCTATCCCTACTCTCTTTCTCATCGGAAGCCAGTTGTTCGAAGAAAGAATCCAGCTAAGAGAACAGCGCCGATCGCGAAACAGCTGGCAAGTAAACATTGCTGTTCCAAAAATTCATTCATATGAACCTCGAATCTAAATCATTTTATATTTTATCTCCTAACCTAAACCTAAACCTAGTTCACTTTTTTCAGACAATCTTCAAAGTATGTGTAGTCAGAATAAGGATGGGGGTGACAGTGTCGATTCTCAACTGCATGACTCAATTCCAGTTAATGAGGGCAACATATAAGTGAAGATGACTAAAAAAACAGGCTCTGGAAGGGGTATGATGAATTTCTTGAAAAATACTGCAAATTCCCAGTTATATGTCCTCTTGGACCTTTGTTTCATGCCCATCAGTCTTCTTGATATAGGCTTCAAATATGTAAAAGGTAACAAGCTACCTTGTTCGTTATGTATGCTAGGTAATAGAATCCTTTAGAATACATAAGCCAACTGAAACCCCCTTAATGTAGAACTGCATATGCTGTAAGTGGCTTATCACTGGAAATTTACAGTATTATCCTTTTCATCACTTGCACTGTAATTTTAATGTATAGCAGCCTAGGTCAATATAATCGGTCATTTGACTGTTGAAAATGCAATGAAACTGCGATATTCCCTGTAGGGCTACTGGCTATACAATGCTATTAAACATGAAGTGCCCATTGCCATCAATTTGTAATAATCAGTATATTGAATTTTCATGTGGCCTTATTGTTGAAGTTTTTCTTGCATTATCTCAAAATGTAAATTGTCACAGAGTTGAAACAAAGTACAGTCACAATTCTCCCATCCATTAATACTGTACTTACAGTATGCAATGTAACAATTTTATGCAAATAGCAAGAATGCAACTACACCAAATAGTAGATACCATTGTCACATAAAGCAAGTTTTTATTAATAAATTATTTTCATTTTGCATGTAAAATCATCAGTTTATCAAGTTAAATCATCACTGTGATACTTGTGTTAAGCTTTAACAATCCCTCCTCCTGTCCCACCACAACATGACTATGCCCATGCAGAGCCAGAGTCTTGTTCAGTTGTGTGATTACACGAAGCAAGCATTAGTTTATATTTCTCCTGCAGTAAAGTACTTGTTAGAAGCAGCTGAGAAAGTCTTCACAAAAAATGAGAAAGGTATTATGACTACACAGAATGTCCTGATGACACTTGTTGATGCTTGTTCGAGTTCTGATCACCACAACATTCCTGACTGCCATCGGGCTGTATCCAGAATATTAAAAACATCCTTCAGGGATAACAACCTTACTAGAGGAGAAGAAAAAACAAAATCAAAAGAGTTCAAGTGGCAAAGGATCCCGGTCAGTTGCAATGAGAGAGTTGGTGGACAAGTAGATACATCATACATGAAGTGGATGGAACACCAAATTTGAAAGGTCTTTTAATAGAACCAAATCTTAAACGGTTCTTTTAAGAACCTTTAAGAACCAAATCGGTTCTTTACATAAACAACCACCAAAAATTTAAAAAGCTAATAGCAAACGAAACTCTCGAAACATAACTTACTGTAATTATACATATATAGGTTGTGAATATATGTTTACATGTAATAGTATTGCTATTAAAAATAAATGGGGGTTACTCTACTTAACATGATCTAAGTTTTAGTAAATACTACACACAGAAGTTTATAATCTCTTTAAACTGATTCAAATTAAGTTTGAAGCTTTTAGATCTTATCGTACAAAAAAAATAAAGACAAAATCTATACATGATCATCTTACTTGTTTAGCTGCAGGGAAGGCACCAGCGACTTTTCTTTCAGGCTTTCATTTCGACGGAATTTTCATCAATATTCACCTAAACTCTTTAAAAATGACTCAGATCAACTAATACACCAGCTAGCCAAAAAAACAAACCCATCAAGTCTTCTGAAAAGCGGAGTAATATTCGTTTTTGTGTCATTTGACGGCTTTCACGCTATTTCTGCCTTGTTAGTTTAGGATCCAAAATGGCGGATCACTCACGCCCACACTTCCGGTGTCCCAACTCTTTCGTATGGATGGCTCTGGGCCTGACTAAATCGCCGAAGGTCGCCATGCATTGCGCACAGCGGTTTTCCTCCAAAAAAGAAACAAAATGGCGGGGGACTTGCAACTACATGCGGCCATAGACCCTAGAAGAAGAGGATAGGAAACTCCATAAGCCACGCTATACGCGCGGGCGACTATGTTGAAACTTCCGGTGAGTCATGTCACGTGATCTTGAAACGACACAAAGACCCATTCATGAAAATTCATGATGACTCCATTCATGAATAAATACTTCATCGATGGATAATTTATGTATTTATGGCTACTTTTTCTTCGTTGAAAGTATCGTGAATAAAACATGCCCGAGAATTGCGCTTTTCTCGATTGTCCACACAGTAGACGATATGAAGGGATGAGTTTATTTAAGATTCCTACTCCTAAAGCGTCTGACTCGGAGCACACATCGCAGATCAAACTTGAAGCACGTTCGGCTTGGAAAACTGCTATTCTCCGTACGCGACAAGAAACCAGTGAACTGAGAGAGAGGTTTACAAAGAACAACATTTTCATTTGCGAACATCACTTCGAACGGGATTGTATCGAATCATTTCCCTACACTGACAAGCATGGCAACGAGAAAGTGCGTAAAAAGCTACAAACTGGAGCCATTCCGACTTTGAACCTTCCCGTCAAAACATTGGATATTTTGCCTGGGACTTCGGCACCGCAAGAAAGAAGAGTTCTCATCCGCCACGAACCGCAATCATCCTCATCAGCATCCAGTGCGCCTCCGTCTTTCAATGACTTGAAAAAATACTTTGAAAGGCAGTACCCCTACTTGCGTGACTGGACTGTCACAATATCAGACAACAACATCATTGTGGAGATGCGTGAGCCAGGATTTCTTATCCCAAAGTATTTTATTCAAATCGAGGAATCTCTTGAAATAACTGTAGCAGTATATGGAGCGACAGTGCCTAATAGTTGTTCGGTACTTTTTCCTGAAAACCATTCACGAATGTGCAGTAAATTCAAGGACTTGCACAGTCTGTTATGTAGTCTCGGTATCTGCTGTGGAATTTCCTCCGAACAAGAGCCTTCCAGTGAAACCATTATGCATGTTATTCCTTTGGTAGCACCCCAAAATCAGTCTTCACCTATCAATTACTCCCAAGTAAGACGATCAAGAAAATGTGAAATTCTCATAAGAGCAGAAACTGACAAATGTAAAACATGCACTAAATTTGATGGAAAAAAGAATCAAGCTAAACCTGTCCTTCCTGCTAAAGCCAAAGCACCACTAACTGCATGTTCAGCTGCTAAATTGCAAGAAACCGTAAGGGAAGATAGAGTAAAATTGAAAGAGTCTGAGTTCAAATGTATGCAGCTAGAAGACCGAGTAAAAAGAATGGAAGAAGAAATTGGCTCTCATGGTGTAAGAATTGAAGATGATCTCAGTAATTCCTTCCTGGCAATCTTGGACCAAACCAATTTGCAAGCTACCCCACACATGAGACTAGTCTTCGAGCAACAGCAGAAAGCAATGATGTCTAATAAACATGGACGGAGATGGCATCCTCACTTTGTTGAGTTCTGCCTGTCAATACATGCAAAGTCGTCATCTGTCTACAACGAGCTCAGAAAGAGTGAAAAGAACCCAGATGGAATCCTTTACCTACCCCATGAGAGAACCCTGCGGGACTACAGGAACCACTTCAAACTAGCAGCAGGCTTTGGTCTTGGAAAATATTGATGTACTGAAGTCCATTGCGAAGAGCTACAAGGGCGCTGCTAGATATGTTGTGTTGGTGTTTGATGAAATGAAGATCAAAGGAAGACTGGTGTTTGACAAACACTCAGGCAAGTTGATTGGGTTCACCTCACTTGGTGATCCTGATTTGGACTTCTCAACATTTGAGGAGTTAGAGGTTGCAAGCCATGTACTAGCATTCATGGTTAGAGGTGTTCAGACAACTCTGAAATTTATGCTAGTATATTTCCTTACCCAAACGGTTGTTTCCTATCAGTTGGTCCCAATTTACTGGCAAGCAGTTGGAATTTTGGAACTAAATTGTGGCCTGCATGTTGTTGGCACAGTAAGTGATGGAATGTCAGCCAACCGAAAGTTTTTTCCGTGTGCACAAGCATATTTCTGGTGAACAAGAAAAAAAAGGCACCCAGGGTACGGAATGTGTCAACAAGACCATGAATTTGTATGCACCACAGAGAAATATTTGGTTCTTTGCAGATGCCCCACACCTTATGAAAACAACAAGAGGTAAGAAAATGTTTGTTGTGAAAATTTGAATTTCTTATCTACAATATCTTACATGTATAATACAAGAGGCTGCTTTTCTATAAATCTAACTTTATACACAACATCAATAAAATAAACATAATATATAATACAATATAAATAAGGCGCTGCTCCTTCAGAAATCTGAAAAAGGGGATTTACTATGATACAAACACAAATGGCATCATTTCAACCAGGAAATATGCCTAGTGGAAACACAAGGTGCAGCCGAATGTTTTCACACATTTTTTCCCAGTTGAAATTATGTCATTCGTGTTTGTATCACAGTACAAAGACACAAAAGCCATTTTCTATTTGTTTTATAAAATAGCTAACCGTTTTTTGATGTAAAAAAAAACAAACAAGAAGCCATGGAAGTTGCCGAGACTCAACTGATGAATGATGGTGCAATAAAGTAATTACACCTGTGATTACTTGAGATTTAAACCAAACAGAACACGAGTTGTACAATATAAAACGAAAATGATGGCAGACATGTCTCTGTACTCCAATTTAAAATGGGGCTTACCCATTTTATAAATTTACATTCGTGCAGGCATGCAATGCACAAATGGAAGGGGTGAATCTAAAAAAAAACACATTTGAGTGGCTCTGGTATTTACAGTATGATATACAGTAGATAATTATACATAAAAGTGTACTGTAATTTTAATTACAGTAATTGTATAAAACAACTTGCAACAAGCTGGCTCACAGCAAGTTGCAAGTGTGAATGTGCAATTAGCCATTTCCCAAAAGAGTTGAAGACTGGTAAAGAGTATTGAGTGCTGGTGTTCTTGGGATTGTTTGGAGGGACAGTTTCATTGTGCTTACGCTACCAAGCATGAAATCTGTCCCTCCAAACAATCACAAGTACCCTAGCGTTAACCTAAGCCGTCACCAGTCTTCAACTCTTTTGGGAAATGACCAATTAATAACAACACTCAGTTGTTTTTAATTGCGAGCCAGGTTTTATGATAAGTGGAAAAGAGGCTTTAGAGTTTTACTTTCCAAGGTGATCTTCAGAATAAATTTTGTAAACAAGAACAAGCAGCTTTTTGGTTCTTAATATATAGTTCTACATCTTTGGTTTGTTATTTAATTTTTTGTTCTTATTTTTATTTTAAGGCAATCTCCACAGTTCGGGTTCTGGTGGTACTAGATTTCTCTGGAAAAATGGAAAGAATTTGTTGTGGGAGCACATTTCTAGATGCTATTTTGCAGATCTAGAATTGGGCCTCCATCAACTGCCAAAGTTGACCATTGAGCACATCAATTTAACATCATATGCTAAAATGAAAGTTAACTTGGCTGTGCAAATTCTCTCCAAATCTATGGCTGAAGCACTCCGAAGAAGCATGCCATTAGACGAAGTTTCAGAAACAGCCAATTTCTGTCAGTTGATGAATGACTTCTTTGACTGCTGCAATGTTAGATCAACTCATGAGCACCAACGAAAGCAGAATCCACTTCTGGCACCATATAAGAGTTGTGATGATTCACGCTTCATATGGTTAACAGAGACATTCCTCAAGTACTTCACTGACTGGAAGGATGCCATAAGCAGAAGGACCAAATTTTACCAAGGACCAGATGGCACGAATGTTCATTTCACCACAAACGTTTGAAGGTTTGAAAATAACAGTGAACAGCCTCATTGAGTGTACCAAGTTTCTGTTGGGGGAAGGAGTACCATATGTTCTCACAGAGCGCTTTATGCAAGACTGCCTTGAAGAATACTTTGGTCATCAAAGACAACGTGGGCGACGATCTGACAACCCTGATGCAGTTGAGTTTGGATATAATGACAGAATCCTTCAGGTCCAAAGAAATGCTGGCCTTGTATCCAGAGGGAATGTTGGAGCACGTCGTAAAGAAGGAGAATCACGCTGGGCTACTATCAGGGAAGAGCCTTTATTGAAGAAGAAAAAGAAATAATACAATATGTGAATATTTTTTAGTTTATATTATTTTACTTTTGCATATAAATACATGTATATCTGTTTTAATATTACTCTTTGATCCATGATTCTTTGATGAGTTTTTTCTATGTTAGCAAATTGTGAATAGTTATAGACCTTATATCTAGAACAAGTGACCTCAATAATAATTATTATAATATATATTTAATTTTTGAATGTTTGCATGGTGACAAATTACAGTAAAAAAATAATTTGTGGAAACACCACACTTTTATTTATTGCTGAACTTTCAACCTGTTGACTTAGAGCTTTTATTGGTCAACTGGGTGAAAGCTCCATGATGAAAAAGTGTGGTGTTTCTACAAATTATCTTTTAGTGTAACAATTTTTTCTTTGTTGTAAATTTACCCAATTTAAAGCTGATAATTTTCATATTTTCTGCTGTGTGTTCTGTTGTTTGAAAGTTCAGACATTTGTTGCCAAGTTGAAAAATTATCCAATCAAATTGTGAGCTCATTATTATTGGATAATTTGTCAACTTGGGAATGAACTTCAGAACACACAGCGGAAAAGTATTATGAAATCAGCTGTAATATTATATATAAGTATAAGTTATTGTATATATTATATTGTATTCTATTCTATTCTATTATATGGTATGTAAAATTATCTCAAATTGCTTAAATTTAAATGCACCACAATCAGTAAAATTGAAAACCAAACCACTAATTGCATAATGGCTCAGTCATACTATGATACAAGGTAAGCAGATAAAAATACTCACTTGTTTCAGCAAGTCTGTATTTTATGTCTTTGAGCTGCAAGCCTCTGACTGTTTCTTTAGACCTCTTTCGCAAGGCTTTCTGGTGTAGTTTTACCTTCTCTTTGATTTTAATTTGAGTTACCACATCTTTTGTGTAAGAGAAGGACCTTACCCGAATATAGAGCATGACAATGTTCTCCAAACAAATATCACTTACAGATGTTTTGCTTTTATCCAAGCTTGCGTCACAAAGAATAGCATCCCATGCTGACTTAACTTTAGGCTTTTGCAATACATCTGCACTGACCTGGTCTAGTGGAATTTCTCGCACTAAACCATCACTGTACTGCCTGAATATTTTCTCACATTCAGTAGTTATTGCCAATAAATTTCCGCAAGGATTCCACAGTTTTTCCTCGAGAAAGAGAGTCAATGTATTCATTGTCATCCAATGACTTCATAGACAACAACGGAGACTGAAGTTCAAGTTGTTCAGTAGTTTGTTTCACTGCAGCTTTACTTTTACGGTACATCTTCGAAATTATATACCCAGCGACGTAAGATAATGGTCCATATTCCGATTTCTCAATTGGCTTTATGTTGGGAAGTTTTTCTTTGACATTTCCACGTTTGTAAAACCCAACGACTAAATCAGGAATATGAACCATTATGAGATTGTACGCTGCAGCGTACATTTCTTGCGAATCGGTGGTGAACATTTGTGCACTTTTCGGCATTTGTTTATAAAAAATTTTCAAGAGTTTGTCTCTGTCCAACTTTTCGCAAAATTCTGCGTACAAACAAACCAGAGATTCCATGAGAAGTTCCGATGGCTTAAGGTCGGCTTCAGAAATCAACTTTGTTATTGACTCTCCATACAACTTTGAGTTTACAACAGATTCGACTGCTTTACTAACGATTTCACTCACAACTTTTGAATCAATTGGCGAGACAGACTTGGTTACTGGTGTTTTATCACAATGTTTTGCTCTGGTGTGTAGTGTAAGTCCACCCTTTGACTTACAAACTTTCGAGCAGAGCCCACATGGATATTTCTTCAACAGATTACACTCATCCACTCCTTCGTCTACACATCTCTCAAACTCGACGTTCTCATTAATACTTTCTTCCGAAAGAGAATCCACTACCGCTTCCATAAGTATTCGTTCATCAACTGAGCTTTCTCCTTCACAATCCATCTTCGAAAAACCAAGATATTTCGCACGGGAAGACAATCAAGACAACATCGCAATATGATCCTATATTATTCAAACGTTTGTCAACACTGTTCGATTCTGTGACTGTGTCGGCTTAAGATCACGTGACCGGAAAAAAATGATAACAAAAACATATTCTCGTCCCAGACCTCGGTTGCCTATCCTCTTCTTCTAGGGTCTATGATGCGGCTAAAAGCAGACCTGCACCAGGTTAAAAATAGCAACACCGCTGAAGCGCAACGGGGCTCATGTTACACTTACGCATAAATTATAAGTATCTCTCTACTTTAAACTGATTTTAAGCGTCTTACTCTGGGTAGTCGTACAAATGCCATATTCTTCAAATTCAGGAACTATTTCTTCTGTAGAAAAAATATGTGAATGTATTATTTGGTAAGAGTTACTGTTGGCAGGGCACATGATGCCAACTTTGCTGCGGCGCAAATTATTAACAAATCACAAACAGTTAATAATTGAAAATAGAAACGTTTTAGATACTTTCTACTTAATACAAGATAAAATTTGAACCGCATAAAAAACATCTTTAAGTAAGGCAATGAGTCGATATAGTTTCCACTCACGTTCTGTTTCAACTCGGATATTTTCGCGTTCTCAATCATGATAGATGTTTTTTTAAACGGTTTAGCTTTTATCGGCTGGTTATGTTTTCTCTACTTACGTTTGGGATGTTTCCAAGCTGAAATATAGTGCTCAAAGGAGCAGCAGCGAACAACTCGAAGAGTATAAACGACGAAGAGCTTGATGAAGAGAATAAACCACGTTTATCGGAATCTCGCAACAGTGAAAACATGGTTCACATGATTGATCAGCGAGTCCCCAAAAATATTATAATTAAGTGCGTGTATTCCCGTAGGGAATACAACCTTGACAGGTAGCGTGTATCATATTACCATAATCATAATGACGTAAACGCAGTGTTGTTATTTTTAGCCTGGTGCAGGTCTGCTTTTAGCCGCATGTTTGCAACTGAGTTACTGGTCGTAGTTCGATTGTGCAGTAAAGAAGTACGATAGTTGTACGGCACTACTTCGTGATCGCTCAGAAACTGTTCAGCTTTCTCGGGTTGTAATTTTTTTACAAAATAGTTTCGGACTAGAAGAGGCCGTATGGTGTATTTATAACAAATGTTCGAAGCCGAAATGTCAGATGACTCAGATCTGGTTCTCTACTCTAGTTAAATATACTTGTCAGTAGAAAAATACTGTGGATTTTCGGTATTGTGCCATGCAATTATTTTGCTTTCACAATAACAATCTGCTTTAAGTTGATTTATTCTTAATATTGACTGGTGAAGGATTTGTTTGACAGAGATTTATATCAGCAGTCCTGACAGTGAGTGACACACTTCTTAATTCAAAATAGAGAGTCATTGTGGGTCAAGAATATGGTACAGCATATACCTAGGCAAATATCAATGTAAAACATTTTTGTACTGCCTGTACAGTATACTGTAGTTGAAGTATTCTAAATATGTTTCTTGGCACCCCCCTGAAAACATCAAAATTGTAGAAGAAGACAATTAAAACTTAGCTTCACTGCCTTTTAAATTCAAGAATGGTGTATCATGGTAATAGCTGCAAATCATTATTATTCTACCCTACTCTTTCCCTAAACTCAGCCATCCTCTCATCAAACCAATCAACCCCTCTCCCAAAACCTACCCAGTTCCCCTCCCCCCACCCACCCAACCCCCACCCCCACCCCACCCCCACCACACACTCCTGCAAACTCTGCTTAAATTTTCAGTTTAATATATAAAACAAGACAGAGAAGAATTAGTATTTTGCATCTGATCACAGCATAGGTTTAAAAGCTGCTGTACTACAAAATCAAGACATAATAAATGTATACACATTACACATATATTCAGGACTCTATAAATCAGATAGTCCTCAGTAACTGTAAGTAGATACAAGACCAGCCAGGTGGGTGACACTGAAAGAGATAAGGTCCCTTCATTGGAACACAACTGTTCGACACTATAAACAGAAAAAGATAATATGCAATGTTTATAGATGTGCATATTCAGCATTGAAATAAACACAGCTCTTTGATACAATTTATATTATCATAAGAGTAGACAATTGTATAATATAAATAGCTCTGTTTCAGTCTGTGTCAAAGACAAAGATTCATGTAAGAGCTCAGTTGTAATTGAAATAGCTATAATATATATAGAACAATTATTATGGGACAATGAACTCGGGTGGAGAATAACCAACCAACAGCTCCCAAATTGACCTGTAGCTAGTAAACCGAAGGTTGTGGGTTTGAATCCCAGCTGGGCCAAGTTGATTTTTCTCTACTTGTCCAGTATATGGTTCATCACTCAGTACAATATACAGTACAATGATAGCCTAACTCACATTACTAAGCCTTTGAGTGATTTAATAAAAGAAGCATGGTATGGGTTGTACATCAACAAATAAACAGCTCTGATACACTTTGAGTATGAGCTAGCTCTGTAACAGCTGCACAGCTAAAACAAGCATAACAAAAACATGTTCTGCCATTTATATCATCGGCTAATATTATATGTAAATATAGCTCTGTGGCACAGTATAAATAAAGCAATAATACATGTACACAAGCTGTACTTGTGCACCAGCAAAGAAACAAAAACATATATATAAAACTATATATGTGACACTAAATTGAGATACTGTAAATGTAACCATACAGTAATGTAAACACATAGATAATACATATTTAAGCGACATAATTTATAAGCATAAGCTATGATTGAACAAACTGTGCTATAACTTAGGGCTAAGATGAGGCATGGCATAATTGCAGGCACACTATAGTTTACTGTACTTTACATATGTACATAAACATAACAAAACACAGCTCTGGCATTGTTTTACTGCACATGGATGGACCAATTTATACATGGGCTATCATTTGCATCTCTGTACGCTTCGAAATAACTAAATAAGTCCAACAAATCTATCTAACACGTTTCCTCATGTAAACAATTCATTGGCAATGGGTAAGTTGCCGGTTGCCAGTCCCCGCGCGGTTTCGCAATGCTTTATGGGATCGCTAGGGGGCAAACAAACTCTGAAACTCGAAGGCGAATATACATAATTCATCGTTGCGAAGCATTTTGTAGTCAAATCTCATCAATATTTATAAACAAACAGTTTCGAAGTATATAGAAATGGCTCGTGGTGATCATTGTGCAGTTTATGGTTGTTCAAACGATCGGAGATATCCAGAAAAGCAAGTTGTTCTTCCTCATGTTGGAATTCTTCGATTCTACTCACCAAAAATCCAGAAAAATGTTGGTAAATGGGAGAGACTGCTTAACCGTCGCGATTTCAAAGTTACGCTAAGTACGAAGGTATGTTCGAACCATTTTAAAGCTGGATATCGTTCAAAGGAATGTCCCAACCCAACTCTATATCTGAAGGGGTACAGTACAGATGAATCTGTGAAACGAAGGCCTTCCCCAAAGAAAAGAGAGGTATTGCTTCCCAGGCCAAAGAAACGGCGACGAAAGAACGAAGTTCCTCAAGCTTCCCAGTCTGGCCAACCTATGTCAGAAGATGATGATGATAATGATGATCCCAAAGAAGAACCCAAGGAGAGTCTTGAAGAGACCAGCAACAGTCTGAGACCTTCGTCTGGTGATGATGAAAAAACTCAACGCAGAAACCTATTCATTGTCCAGGCGACTTGCCAAAAAAACTGCTTCCGGTATACTGGCATTACTAAACCAAAACTTGATTTAGTCTTTGATTTGACCTTCGTCTGGTGATGATGAAAAAACTCAACGCAGAAACCTATTCATTGTCCAGGCGACTTGCCAAAAAAACTGCTTCCGGTATACTGGCATTACTAAACCAAAACTTGATTTAGTCTTTGATTTGATCAAAGAAAAGGCAAAAAGTTTGCGTTACTGGAAAGGTTCTGTGGATACACCACCATCAAGAAGAGAAAAAAGGGGAGCACAACCCAGGCTTTTATCAACTTGGGAGGAACTAATACTGACATTAGTCAGGACAAGAAAGGGCTTTGATGTGCACTTTTTAGCTGATACTTTTGGAATAAGTGGTGGTCAGGTCTCGCGTATTTACAACACCTGGATTACCTTTCTTTCCTCTGAGTTTATCTTTTCTTGTTCCTTGGCCAAGTCGAGCAGAGATCCAAAAGGTGCTTCCAAAGAGGTTTAAGAAATTTAAGAACATTAGAGTAATTATTGACTGTTGTGAATTTTATATCCCAAAACCTTTGATTCCTGAAAGCCAAAAAAATACCTGGAGCAACTATAAAACACTATAACACTGCTAAATTATTGGTAGGCATCACACCAACTGGTGTGATTTCTTTTATACCTCCACTGTGGACTGGCAGCACTTCGGACAAGGAAATGGTCAGAAATTCTGGATTGGTAAACTATTTGGAAGAGGGGGATGCAGTTATGGCTGACAAAGGTTTTCTGGTCCGAGACTTACTTGCTTTTAAGAAGATCCAACTTATTTCTCCAGCATATTGCCGAGGACCAAGACTATCTTCAAAAGCAGTGACACATACTCGACGTGTAGCTGCTTTGAGATCCCATGTTGAAAGGTCTATACTAAAGTTGAAGCACTTCCGCCTTTTGTCAGGGGTTATTCCACTCCTTTTAAAACCAATGTTGGATCGTATTGTGTTTGTTTGTGCTGCCTTGTCAAACCTTGGTAAACGGTTTGATAAAGTAAGACACATTTTTCTATCAACTTTGCCATCTACATGTATACACAAGTTGTACACTTTGCATAGAGGTACTGACTATCCATGTTTGGTTTATAATAAAGGACTGGGGGCTAATCATTTTTACTCGCAGTGGCTGAATTACGAAGGAAGCAGATCAACATGGCCATGTCAAGGCATATCAAAGGTTTTCCAGGCAGCCGCCATGCAACACAGTTCAGACCACGGATCACAGCTAAGATGTACAGTAGGTAGGTGTTGATTTTATGGAGAGGAAAAATGGAAAACCCACTGGTGAAAAAACCCTCCAAGCACAGGAGAGATCAACTACAACTCTACTCATGTGAGTTACAAGCTCAACAATGGGGTCATTCCCAAGTGGTCACCCATCCAAGTACTAAACTGTTTTGCTAAACTGTTCTAATACTATATTGTTATTTTTCTCAACATTCAAAGCATAAGAATGTGGTTGTATAATTTATCAAAAATTTACAACACTTTAAAAAAACATTGTACTTGCACAAGAACCTAAACTCATGCAGTGCATCTAGGCCTAGCAAGTGATAAGAGTGTGGTTCAAACAATACAGATCAAGAATTGACTCTTTCAGAAAGCAACTTGGGAAGTCCTACTACCTACTGTACCTGCAACATGTATCTTGTCTGTAAGGTAAATAGTGAAATTAAGTCAGTGTTCATGTGCTCTAGTTGAGATGTATATATTATTTGTATTTGTAGTAACATTTGTAAATATCTGGCACTTGACTTTTATGATATTATTTAATGCAAATAATCTTTGTCACAAATAATTGATCTGTGACTAATAAATCTCAATATTTTGCAAAAATTGAGTACAATATTTGTAATACAATGCCCTGTCATAATTTATAACATACTGTATACAATAATTTATAACTGTTACAGTAATAAAGATAGAGATAAGAGTTCAATTCCATGGAAATAGGAGTTCGATTCTATGGTTATTTACAGGTTAACCCTTTCATTCTCATCTGGCAGTGCCATTTGGCACTTATTTTTTTTACCCTAACACCAGACAATTTTACTCATCAAGGGAAGACCTCCTCACATGGTGGTAGTCAAAGGGTCACATTAAGTAATGGTTATTTTGAGGCCATGAGGGGATATGTGAATAAACACATATCCCTGAGGGGCCTCAAAAATAATAATGTACTTAATTTTCACATGGACAAGGTTGACAGGAGTAACAATAGGAAAGAAATATTGAGGGGAATATTAGAGGGGGATATTAATCTATTGTTTTGCCAGGGTTATTAAATATATTCCCCGAAAAGAACAAAGGAAACCGAAGTATGTGAAAATTAATAGAAATTGTGTACATACAATTTATACTGTACTGTACTATATATCACAGTTGTATACATTGTTTGGACATTATTTATGCAGTGTTGACATTTAGATAACAAGTCAGAGGTGGAAAAAATAATGTTCTTTCTGCAATGCAATTACAGCTACAAGATACAAAATTGCTTGCAGAGCATACATCGAGTTGTGGTGCCCATATTGATGATTCAAAAATCATTCAAAACTGAAGTTGAACATTTCCTGTGAGGGGCTCTCACATGCTAATTATTTTTTCCACCCTGAATAACATAATTAATATTATACATGTACTGTACAATTAATTCATGAAAAAAAATTCCAAAGAAATGAGTGGGACCTTACAACTCTCTGACCCCATAGTTTTCTCTATTCAATCATCTGTGCCCCAGTATCACTTTCCATTTGGTTAATATAGGTTATAGCTGGTCACCCACGAGAATGTTTTCAATGCATGGTGGGAGCACCAGTACTTGGATGGGTGACTGCCTGGGAATGACCACATTGTCAAGCTAAGAACTTGTATGAGTAGAGACTGTGAGTTGTAGTTGATCTCTCCTGGGCTTCTAGGATTTTTCACTGGGTTCTGCAATTTTCCTCCCTCTGTAAAATCAACATCTATATAGATCTTAGCTGTGCTCCATGATCCAACATGTGTCATATGGGGGGGGGGGGGTGCCTGAAGGCCTTCGACTCAGCCATTGATCTGCTTTCTTCATAATTCAGCCACTGGCCAAGTTGACTCAGCCACATTGATCTGCTTTCTTCGTAATTCAGCCACTGACTGAGTTGACTCAGCCACATTGATCTGCTTTCTTCGTAATTCAGCCACTGACTGAGTTGACTCAGCCACATTGATCTGCTTTCTTCGTAATTCAGCCACTGGCCGAGTTGACTCAGCCATTGATCTGCTTTCTTCATAATTCAGCCACTGGCCAAGTTGACTCAGCCACATTGATCTGCTTTCTTCGTAATTCAGCCACTGGCCGAGTTGACTCAGGGCTCCACATTGATCTGCTTTCTTCGTAATTCAGCCACTGACTGAGTTGACTCAGCCACATTGATCTGCTTTCTTCGTAATTCAGCCACTGGCCGAGTTGACTCAGGGCTCCACATTGATCTGCTTTCTTCGTAATTCAGCCACTGACTGAGTTGACTCAGCCACATTGATCTGCTTTCTTCGTAATTCAGCCACTGGCCGAGTTGACTCAGCCATTGATCTGCTTTCTTCATAATTCAGCCACTGGCCAAGTTGACTCAGCCACATTGATCTGCTTTCTTCGTAATTCAGCCACTGGCCGAGTTGACTCAGGGCTCCACATTGATCTGCTTTCTTCGTAATTCAGCCACTGACTGAGTTGACTCAGCCACATTGATCTGCTTTCTTCGTAATTCAGCTACTGGCTGCAAATAAGGATGATTAGCCGCCAGTCCTCCAAGGACACCAAGGGCTTACCAGTAAGTATCAGAAGTATTGTTTTAACAATGACTGCTCGTGTTCGTGGCCAGCTGTAATAACAAAGTTGGAATAATTTGCCTAGTGTAAAATAGCTGAACTGTTCTTATTGTTGATTTCCAGAAGTCCTCCTTAAACCCAATATTCACCATGAAAATACCCTTGTCAGTAAATACAACAAAATCACATTGCTTCAGACCACATACTGCCATTCCTGTCTGAATCTGGAAATAGTGAATGTGGTTTCTTGCGAATATAGGGTAAACCATTGCAGTCAATAGCCCCACCAACACTATCCAAAAGAAATGCTGTTTTGGGGTCCATGTCTTTTTCCAGTGAATGGACATTTAAATTCCACTAGAGTGTCTGAGCAGCATGCACATTCTCGGATCCCATCAGGACTGGCTCCAACCCATCCATAATCACTACTTAAAAACTAACCCAGTTTGTTTTAAGTTAAAATTCCGATGTTTTTTTTTCATTATTCTGCAGTAATACAAGTTAGCTTGTTCCTCTTTTTCAATACCATACTGTATTGCAGGTGGGTGATTGTGATTTTTATTTGAAGGTGTTAAAAAGTTCTTAACAGTTTTAGATACATCTTCATTTGGCTTTTCCTCTAAAGTTTTTTGTCTGGTGTATAGACTCTTCATTTTTTTTCGCGGTCACCATCAAATGGCGCATTTCATGCCACATGTCATTGGTGTGCTGCCCAGCTGTTAGTTGACTGACAGCCTCTCTCTGAGCCGGTGTTGTGGAAAGTCCTGCTACAAAAGCTGTGGATTGGTAATAAACATTTTCTGCATTTGTCCTTTGATTTTCCTCTAAAAATTATTTTGCTTTAGATGAAATGGTAAGGTGGGATAGATCTTCATCTTCAGTGGGTGGAGTGCCAGTGGTGCATTCTTGATTACTGACACTTTTGTTCAAAGGCAGATAATCCAGGATTCCAGAGTGTCTGTGAATGTTCCTCAGTCTTTTAGCAAAGTTGATTTTGTCCATCAACAGAAATATCTGTTCTTTGCCTTGTTGGTCTTGCATCAAAGGAATCAATCCAGGAGTCATCATAAGGGGTCATATTTCGCTTACTGTCCAGTCCAGTAGAGTGGGAGAGTTTCACTTCAAGAAAGGGAAGAGGTCTGCATTCAGGTGTTGGTTTGGGGTTCCAGTAGGCAGGCAGAGATGTCACAGCAGTTCGTTCATTTGATAAAAAATCATCTAACTCGAACAGAGCAGCGCCAATGTGCCTACACCCTTGGTCAGCTCCACCTTTGCATCTGCAAAATGCTGAGTAGATGGATCCATTTGGTCTTAAAATGAACCATAGTCTGTACATCTTGCCTCCTTCCTGTGTTTTCTCCTTTTGGGTGGGGATAACTTGTGCAAAAATAACGTGGAACTGACTATCATCATTGTCAAATATACACTTATGTTGAAGAGACTGAACATGTCCATTTTGACAAAGGGTATACTCGTCAAAACTGCGCCAAGAAGCAAGCATGTCCTTATCATATTCTGCTCTGCTCATTATAAGATGGTTAAAAATATCCATCAGTCCAAAGCTTGGTAAAGAGGAAAAGTCACATGAGTAATTTGACATCTTAAAGGGATCTGGTACTTTTTTGCCAGCAGGTAGAGTTAGACGCTCATCCAAACAATGCTCTATGGGATCATTTTCATAGTCTGGATCCACAGATGCACTCATTCTCATGAAGGGACTTAGCCAAAAGAGTCAACTCTGGTTT
The DNA here is from genome assembly GCA_035771165.1 of Paragorgia papillata. Classification (NCBI taxonomy): domain Eukaryota; kingdom Metazoa; phylum Cnidaria; class Anthozoa; order Scleralcyonacea; family Coralliidae; genus Paragorgia; species Paragorgia papillata. Next base: position 750,209 of record JAWNZC010000294.1, read on the forward strand.
GTTGTATTTGGACATTGGTACACCTCTTTCTTGGATGTAAGCTTTTAACTCCTTCACTCGCATTTTGTCAAAATCAGGAGTTTCTTCAGAACTCATTCTCTCATCCATCTTGTGATGCTTTGGTGAGGTTACATCATGTACATGTATATCAGTTTTGCAACTCTGGTGCTTTCGTTTCACTTTTTTCTCAACTACCTCCACTTTGCAATCTTTGTCACAACCACTGGTCTGCTGAACATGTGTAGGTGGAATAGACTGCATCTTCACAACTTTAGGCTGTTTCTTTTTTGCTTTTTCTTCCGATGGTGGTGGTGGTGGCATGGTAGAAACTGGGGAACTCATTTCATCAAGAAATGACTTTCCCAGTTTCTTTGGTTTGCCTTTTTTTTCTTGAATGCCTGAAGGTGAACCATGTTGCTTAGGCTTTCTCTTTTTTTCCCCAGCAACTTCGGATCTCTTCCTAGTATTAGGCGCTGGTTTCTTCTTTTTCTTTGATTCCAAAGACGAAGGTGATGTTGAGTCTTTGTCACCACACTCTTCTGTTACATTGACCAAGTCAATAATAATATTTTCTGGAACATTCTCTGGTTTGGGGGCTGAACAGCAATCACCCTCGGCTTGAAGAAGATTGAAGTGATTACAAGCACGATGTGCGTTCACAAGGTCGATTGTAAGTGATTTTCGGCGCTGTCTTTACCAGCGGATAGAACTTCATCCACTTTCCTCTGGTGGTCGAATACACCATAATATTTCGCTGAAGAACAGTAGCACAGCTAAATATATCAACAGTTTCTGCCCACGTACCATCCTTGCAACTCTTCGCCAGATGTTCCTGAATGGACTTGGACGTGAACAGTAGCGGTTGAAATACGTCTGGGAAGCACGCCATCATGTTGTTACACGACGCTCTGACTTTGCAGTGATCTCTATCTGTCTTCTCGTTGATTGCAAGGGCCATAGCTCTATAAAAGCAGTTACCGTCACCACGAACATTGAGTTCTCTTCTGCCAATAGGAATCACGGACATGTCGTAAATATTGATGAGATTTGACTACAAAATGCTTCGCAACGATGAATTATGTATATTCGCCTTCGAGTTTCAGAGTTTGTTTGCCCCCTAGCGATCCCATAAAGCATTGCGAAACCGCGCGGGGACTGGCAACCGGCAACTTACCCATTGTACAGCAAAGACATATATTCTCTGCAGAAGCTCGCAATCTGCGTGCGATATCTCACAAATTTTAATACAATTCACTTCTTACCTGGTTATTTACTCCTTTCAATGGTCTTGACACAACTTGAATATCTTTAGTTTTCTTGTTTCTTCTATATTTTGTAACGATATGCAATTTCCAGGCGGTTTTACATCATATATCCCACCAACAAAACGAAGCACTTGTATCACAAAGACATGCCTCGGCCGCGCGCGACGTCTCAAGAATATCGCTCCAAACAAATTAATAAGACCCAAAGTCGAAAAACAAAAAAGAAACGAGCTTAAGTTAACACTTTGGCTTTCCGACAAGCACAAAATAAATACCAGATCGGTTAAGACTAAAAAGTTATTTGAAGCTTTAAATTGTTATATTTTAGCGTCCGGGCTCGAATTTCCAAATTTGCAAAAAGTGCTCACAAAGAATGAAGGCATGATCGCGCGAGAACAAAGATCACCATGGCAATCTTGGTACCACTGTGATCCTCTTGTATTCCCCTACCACCCCCTCAAATATCGTATTTAACATAGGAACCCAAGCGCTACAGAGCTATAAAAAGACGGCGCATATTTTTCAGAATTTAATTCGTCACCAGTCTCCCAAATATGCTGACAATTGAAAAAGAAAAAATGCGACACTTTCCTCTGGCGATTTTGATACATTTTGTGCCAAGCGTGGCAGTCTCTATACTAAGGGCTTGTTTACAAGGAGGTAGGGTTACCTTAGCCACCACTGGGTTACTCTAGCACGCTGGTTACCCTACATGCAGCTCTCATACATTTCCTGTTTTTTTTGTTTGTTGTATTTACAAGGACAGTAGGGTAACCCGGGTGCTAGGATAGCCCTATCACCACACTAGGGTTACCCTAGTAGCTGGTAGGGTTATTAAACTCACCTACCCAGGACAACTTTTTACTTGTACCAGGCTTCTTGTCATTAGTGCTTGGTAACCACATCTAACGGAGTTGACCCAGGGGTAACCCTACCTTGAAAACCAAACAGACCGTAACTATGGCCTCTCACATAAAATAACATGATTATGATTGCCAGACCTCACTATCTATTTTATGAATTTATGAAGTAGTCTACATTATCCAATCTTGACAAAATCCTTTAGCTTGTATTTCAATTCTTTGCTACTCTTTGCTACAATGCTAGTCTCAAAAGCACATTAATATAAATAAGGTGTGGCATGTTTCAATTAAGTTTTCAAACCATTAACAAATACAAGAATTAGAAGGGAAAACCCTGAATGAATCTGAGCTACTTGCGCTACAAACACGTAGATATTAAGACTAGGAAAGAAAGGACAGCTAGAAATATATTAATAAATAAGATTCTAACAATAATAAAGGTCAGTCACATTTCATTTGAAGACATGCCATATGGTCTCAATCGTGGCGAAGGTTGTTATTGTCGTATTTAATATTTATAAATAACTAGAAAATAATTAAGGGAGAAAAATCTGCTTACTTGAGAGCAGCACGAGGTATCTTCTTGTCATTGTTGGCATATATTACCACGTATATCTCAGTGCCAAAATTCCTTTGAAGCGTCTTGCCATTCTTGGTAAAATGCCGCTCGGCTTTGCGCAAAGCATCCTTCGCTTGTTGACCCTCGAGTCGACGGTATTAAATTTCCCGTTTTATAAATCTCTCGCAACACAATCTCGTCGTTGTCTTTCAAAGCGAATACATCAAGATCTATTACGTTTGTATTAGGCAAAGCCATGTTCGAAACGAAAGAATCCGCTTGTGCCTTGTAGTAAATATACGACCAGACTAGCGCAAGTTAGTCAGAATCGCCACTGATCAGTCCACAAATCAGTCGAGAACTACAAAGTAAAACGCCGCTAAACCAATCCGTGCTCTTGATAAAGAGCTATTGAAAAATTAAGCCAATCAGAAAGGGTGATACAAGGGGTCTAAATCCGTCGAGAAAGACAAAGAAATCCGGCGAACATCCGGCAAACCAATCAAAGATCGCTATAAAGGTTACTTTATAACTTCAACCAATCACAGCGGCTGATACAATAGCCTCAAATCCGTCGAGAAAGAACAAAGTCAACCGCGCGGCGCGGGTTAAAATGCCGGTCGGCAGTCTCACCTAATCGATTATCTCGGCGATCAGAACGATACGATAATTACTTTTTCTTCCGGATTTTTTTACCTTAGTCGTATGACTTATTTGACTAACGCTAAATCCGCCCCTGAACGTAGTCGCACAATCGTCTACATTAAATTCATCTGAAATGCCACGATATATTGTGCGACGTAACTGACTAGGCCTAAAAGAAACAGGAAGTGTGACTGTCCCAATTATCAAGAAAAGGAATCAAGTTCATATTCAGCTCCCCCACAGAACATCACCTCTCCGACAGCGTAACCATCAATAAATTTTGCTTTCACCCACACTACCTTATTTCCCGGATTCGTCAGACCATCGGCGGCGGGAAATTGGCCAAGCTAAAATTCGTCATTTCCCCAAATCGGATAACGAAACACTATTTCTGTTTAGAAATAGTTTCTTGTTGAATATTAAATTAGAAGTCCCCCAACATACCTTTAGCGTTTAATGTTTACGAATTTAGATTTCCGAATTTAGATTTGGGGAACTCTCACCAATAGTTAACCCACCGTCTGGGAATAGCCCCGTTCTCGAGCTTGGACGATGTGAGTAGAGTTTAGTTGGTCTCTCCTGTGCTACAAGGGTTTTTTGCCGGGTTCTCGGGTTCTCCGGTTTTCCTGTCTCCGCAAAACCAACACCATCTGGGATAGGAGTGGTGCACGTGCACCGTGCACCCCTCCCTTAGGGTAGTATCTAATGAAAGAGGAGCCTTATGGCTACTCCCATTGCAGTATATATATATATATATATATATATATATTAGTTCAATCTACAGACACGGTGTTTCGCTGTGTAACATCAGTGTAGCTTGGAACAATCTGAATGAATTTCATCAATTACTTATACACATGCGATCGTCGGTGACAACCGCATGTGGGACAGCATCGGTGAAGTACATTCAGATAGCGTGAAGTGCGCATGGGCCCAGAGTGCTCAAACTTCCACAAGGGTAGTGAGCGTTGCATTATCGCTAATAGGTACCCACGGCAACTTCACAGAGTGCTCAACAACACCGAAGTGTATATATATATATATATATATATATATATTATAAGTGGGCTTACCTCAAATGTTGATAGTCGCTACTGTCAGTTTCACGCTGGGCGATCTTCAGGCGGCTGAAGATTTTCGATTCGGCGCTGTCTTAAATAGTTTGAGTTGCTTACATCATTGCTAATGGGTGTGTGGTTTGATGGCACGCTTCTGGGTGTGTGGGTTGATGGCGGTGTGTGGGTTGATGGCGGTGTGTGTGTCGATGGTGCGCTACCTACATTCCTACCTTTGTTCTTGCCTACACCTACGTTCTTTATCTTAAACTTGTTTTTATGCTGACATGTTGAAAGGATTTCTGATTTTTTGTTAAGTAAAGTGGGTTTTTCGGATTTCATAATACAAAGTTTTTCTTCCAAACATAAATTACATCGGTTAGACCCCCCTGAGTATGCTGCTGACCGTTTTAAAATTGACCAATTAATGTTAAAATTTTGTTTTTTGTTTTTCAAATTCCATATGTGTTTGGAGAGTTCGGTTTCGTTTGAATATTTTTTGTGTTGAAAAGTTTTGGTGTGGTTTCTGTATCGCTCCTTAAAACTGTTTGCTGTCATGCCTATGTAATGCTTAGTGTCATTAGTGTTGTTTGTCGAAATAGTTGCTTTATATATGATGTTGTTTGTCAAACATTGCCCACCGAGTGGGCATTGATCTTTATTTCTGCAGTTACAACCACTTGTGCTATTGTTCCTATACAGGAAGAATGAAGGAAAAAACAATAGCACAAGTGGTTGTAACTGCAGAAATAAAGATCAATGCCCACTCGGTGGGCAATGTTTGACGAACAACATCATATATAAAGCAACTATTTCGACAAACAACACTAATGACACTAAGCATTACATAGGCATGACAGCAAACAGTTTTAAGGAGCGATACAGAAACCACACCAAAACTTTTCAACACAAAAAATATTCAAACGAAACCGAACTCTCCAAACACATATGGAATTTGAAAAACAAAAAAACAAAATTTTAACATTAATTGGTCAATTTTAAAACGGTCAGCAGCATACTCAGGGGGGTCTAACCGAAGTAATTTATGTGTGGAAGAAAAACTTTGTATTATGAAATCCGAAAAACCCACTTTACTTAACAAAAAATCAGAAATCCTTTCAACATGTCGGCATAAAAACAAGTTTAAGATAAAGAACGTAGGTGTAGGCAAGAACAAAGGTAGGAATGTAGGTAGCGCACCATCGACACACACACCGCCATCAACCCACAAAGACAGCTTAATTAAGACAGCGCCGAATCGAAAATCTTCAGCCGCCTGAAGATCGCCCAGCGTGAAACTGACAGTAGCGACCATCAACATTTGAGGTAAACCCGCTTATAGTATATTCGCTCTATCTTTACGGTATTGAGCACTTTTCGACATTTCGATCGCGAACACTTTGTTTGTTTGAATATATATATATATATATATATATCGTCAGCAAATTACTAAATAGCAATTTCCTGATCTACCCAATTATTATTATTTTATTATATTCTATTCTATTATATTATATTATATTCTATTCTATTCTATTCTATTCTATTCTATTCTATTCTATTCTATTCTATATTCTATTCTATTCTATTCTATTCTATTCTATTCTATTCTATTCTATTCTATTCTATTCTATTCTATTCTATTCTATTCTATTCTATTCTATTCTATTCTATTCTATTCTATTCTATTCTATTCTATTCTATTCTATTCTATTCTATTCTATTCTATTCTATTTCTATTCTAATTCTATTCTATTCTATTCTATTCTATTCTATTCTATTCTATTCTATTCTATTCTATTCTATTCTATTCTATTCTATTCTATTCTATTCTATTCTATTCTATTCTATTCTATTCTATTCTATTCTATTCTATTCTATTCTATTCTATTCTATTCTATTCTATTCTATTCTATTCTATTCTATTCTATCTATTCTATTCTATTCTATTCTATTCTATTCTATTCTATTCTATTCTATTCTATTCTATTCTATTCTATTCTATTCTATTCTATTCTATTCTATTCTATTCTATTCTATTCTATTCTATTCTATTCTATTCTATTCTATTCTATTCTATTCTATTCTATTCTATTCTATTCTATTCTATTCTATTCTATTCTATTCTATTCTATTCTATTCTATTCTATTCTATTCTATTCTATTCTATTCTATTCTATTCTATTCTATTCTATTCTATTCTATTCTATTCTATTCTATTCTATTCTATTCTATTCTATTCTATTCTATTCTATTCTATTCTATTCTATTCTATTCTATTCTATTCTATTCTATTCTATTCTATTCTATTCTATTCTATTCTATTCTATTCTAATTCTATTCTATTCTATTCTATTCTATTCTATTCTATTCTATTCTATTCTATTCTATTCTATTCTATTCTATTCTATTCTATTCTATTCTATTCTATTCTATTCTATTCTATTCTATTCTATTCTATTCTATTCTATTCTATTCTATTCTATTCTATTCTATTCTATTCTATTCTATTCTATTCTATTCTATTCTATTCTATTCTATTCTATTCTATTCTATTCTATTCTAATTCTATTCTATTCTATTCTATTCTATTCTATTCTATTCTATTTCTATTCTATTCTATTCTATTCTATTCTATTCTATTCTATTCTATTCTATTCTATTCTATTCTATTCTATTCTATTCTATTCTATTCTATTCTATTCTATTCTATTCTATTCTATTCTATTCTATTTATTTCTATTCTATTCTATTCTATTCTATTCTATTCTATTCTATTCTATTCTATTCTATTCTATTCTATTCTATTCTATTCTATTCTATTCTATTCTATTCTATTCTATTCTATTCTATTCTATTCTATTCTATTCTATTCTATTCTATTCTATTCTATTCTATTCTATTCTATTCTATTCTATTCTATTCTATTCTATTCTATTCTATTCTATTCTATTCTATTCTATTCTATTCTATTTCTATTCTATTCTATTCTATTCTATTCTATTCTATTCTATTCTATTCTATTCTATTCTATTCTATTCTATTCTATTCTATTCTATTCTATTCTATTCTATTCTATTCTATTCTATTCTATTCTATTCTATTCTATTCTATTCTATTCTATTCTATTCTATTCTATTCTATTCTATTCTATTCTATTCTATTCTATTCTATTCTATTCTATTCTATTCTATTCTATTCTATTCTATTCTATTCTATTCTATTCTATTCTATTCTATTCTATTCTATTCTATTCTATTCTATTCTATTCTATTCTATTCTATTCTATTCTATTCTATTCTATTCTATTCTATTCTATTCTATTCTATTCTATTCTATTCTATTCTATTCTATTCTATTCTATTCTATTCTATTCTATTCTATTCTATTCTATTCTATTCTATTCTATTCTATTCTATTCTATTCTATTCTATTCTATTCTATTCTATTCTATTCTATTCTATTCTATTCTATTCTATTCTATTCTATTCTATTCTATTCTATTCTATTCTATTCTATTCTATTCTATTCTATTCTATTCTATTCTATTCTATTCTATTCTATTCTATTCTATTCTATTCTATTCTATTCTATTCTATTCTATTCTATTCTATTCTATTCTATTCTATTCTATTCTATTCTATTCTATTCTATTCTATTCTATTCTATTCTATTCTATTCTATTCTATTCTATTCTATTCTATTCTATTCTATTCTATTCTATTCTATTCTATTCTATTCTATTCTATTCTATTCTATTCTATTCTATTCTATTCTATTCTATTCTATTCTATTCTATTCTATTCTATTCTATTCTATTCTATTCTATTCTATTCTATTCTATTCTATTCTATTCTATTCTATTCTATTCTATTCTATTCTATTCTATTCTATTCTATTCTATTCTATTCTATTCTATTCTATTCTATTCTATTCTATTCTATTCTATTCTATTCTATTCTATTCTATTCTATTCTATTCTATTCTATTCTATTCTATTCTATTCTATTCTATTCTATTCTATTCTATTCTATTCTATTCTATTCTATTCTATTCTATTCTATTCTATTCTATTCTATTCTATTCTATTCTATTCTATTCTATTCTATTCTATTCTATTCTATTCTATTCTAGTTCTATTCTATTCTATTCTATTCTATTCTATTCTATTCTATTCTATTCTATTCTATTCTATTCTATTCTATTCTATTCTATTCTATTCTATTCTATTCTATTCTATTCTATTCTATTCTATTCTATTCTATTCTATTCTATTCTATTCTATTCTATTCTATTCTATTCTATTCTATTCTATTCTATTCTATTCTATTCTATTCTATTCTATTCTATTCTATTCTATTCTATTCTATTCTATTCTATTCTATTCTATTCTATTCTATTCTATTTCTATTCTATTCTATTCTATTCTATTCTATTCTATTCTATTCTATTCTATTCTATTCTATTCTATTCTATTCTATTCTATTCTATTCTATTCTATTCTATTCTATTCTATTCTATTCTATTCTATTCTATTCTATTCTATTCTATTCTATTCTATTCTATTCTATTCTATTCTATTCTATTCTATTCTATTCTATTCTATTCTATTCTATTCTATTCTATTCTATTCTATTCTATTCTATTCTATTCTATTCTATTCTATTCTATTATATTATATTAACCTTAACCCTTAACCTTAACCTTAACCTTAACCTTAACCTTAACCTTAACCTTAACCTTAACCTTAACCTTAACCTTAACCTTAACCTTAACCTTAACCTTAACCTTAACCTTAACCTTAACCTTAACCTTAACCTTAACCTTAACCTTAACATTAACATTAACATTAACATTAACATTAACATTAACATTAACATCAACATTTATATTATATTATATTTTATACAATACTCTGGTTGCTATGCGTGTTTTCATTGGTTGTTGGCCATGATCTATTAGAGGACAGACACATAATCACGTCAGATCACGTCAGCTGACTTGCTTATTTCTTTCTTCATGCCCCAAAATCCGGCAAAAGTTTAGATAAAAACCTTTTAAATTTTTATTGTATAAAACAAATAGATTCCATTTTTTTGTTGTCTGTTCAGTTATAGATGCACAGAGGACGTAACAACGTGATAAGAACATCAGTGACCCACTCGACTGCGTCTCGTGGGCCACTTTTTTGTTCTTACCACGTTGTGACGTCATCTGTGCATCTATAACTGAACAGACAACGGCAAAATGGAATCTATTTGTTAAATATTTAACAATTAGACAACGAGCTCGAATTTTCTCGCTCATAGAAAACTATTCGCTCATAGAAAACGAGGGTGAGTTGTCTAATTGTTTTAGTATAAATTTACCAACAAAAGTTAAATAAATTCTCGAATTTATTAACACATTTTTTAACAGCCAACAACAAACGTTCAACAGTCATTTCGGACATCTGCTTGGCCCGTACAGTAATTGATGGAAAAGAAAAGTTTTCTTGCATAATTTAGCATGGATTTTCATGTACAATATTGAAACAATATATATCCACTCATTTGTTTTGTAAAAGTGACAAAAAGTTGAAAGAAACATTCAATTTAGCATATAGTTTAAATCACGAAATCTTGTCAACAGCTAGCGTAATTTTCAAATGTGTTTTGTTTGCAGTTATTTCGTTTTAAACGAACACAGATAAACAATTTAACGATCTTACCATTAATAATTTCCATTCTAACCATTTTGTAGCCGTTTTTGTTTTCTGTAGAACTTATCGCTTCGCCTAAATGTCCAATTTCTTCTTTCATTTGCCCACTCCGTTATAATTTCGGCGCCATTATTGCCTAACGGAACAACCGCTGGCTTTAATGATCACTGTTCGTGCTATACTACGCATTTTGTCATTGGTCAGTTTTTTTAAAAGAATGACTTTCATTGGTTTATCCCAGAGGTTTATATCACCAATTATAAACTCCTGCAATAGCCAATTAAATTCGAGGATTTGCATTATAAACTTGTAAATTTATACTAATATATTTTATTTTTTTATCAATCGTGAGCGGGCGGAATCCTAGGTAATGCTGCAATTTGATTGGCTGCGTGAGCGGGCAGTTTTTTACGATATCTGACCACGGTCACGGAATCCTAAATTTAATTTTAAAATTCATTTAAAATTGACCGATTTTCATAACTATTTCGCTTGCCACAGAAAAAATAAATTCAACAGAGAGCTACGGGGATGCAAATGAGTTTTATTATCCAAATGGTTTTGACAACTTCATGTGTAAACAGCGAATTTTAAACGCTGGGAAAACTGTGACAAATCAAAATTTACCAGTTGACATTTATAAAGAAAACAGTTTAAAATTGTAGGAAAAACATACATAAACTTGTGAACACAGTATTTTGAATCACTAAATGAAACTATATAGAAATATATATATAAAAAATCATACCACGAGATTAAGATAGAAAAGCTCAGTGAAACCTTTTGACACTAAACTGTCTTTCTTCTGTTATCCAACCGCTATACTCAACAAAACCGCTACAAGTCTTTTACCTTTTAGCCAAACATTTTCCACATGCCAACCTCATCGTCTCATGTCCTTGAAACTTGAAATTACAAATGGCTTACTGACAAGCATTTTCGTCTTCAAACTCGAGGACCACACTTTCAATTTTCATGCAGTCAGCCAAATATTGAAAGCGACTTTCCAAGCGAACAGCCAAAAACGAGCAAGCGACGAAGAAGAACGACGAAGAATCTTTATCAACTAAACTTTAAAAAACACTTGGACTGCATTTTGACTACCCTTCGTAACTAGATCTTCGAGTTTTGAATGGTTTTTTATGACAAAAAAGGTTCCAAGCCAGACTGCATGTCGGCAGTTGTTTACTCTCGAACGATAAACTTTGGACTTTTGAATATCACGTGAACGTCATCTCGATTACGCAACTTAATTCAATTATGTTAATTTTTCTAATTATGTAACGTTAACAAAAAAATAAATAAGTTATTTACCGTTTTGGTCGGTCCGTACAGAAAAAATATTTGCCCTCGGTCTCAAAAATGTCCCTCGGCCTGCGGCCTCGGGCCTTTTTTAAGACCTCGGGCAAATATTTTTCTATACGGACCTCCCAGCCGGTAAATAACATATATATATTATGTTATGTTATGTTATGTTATGTTATGTTATGTTATGTTATGTTATGTTATGTTATGTTATGTTATGTTATGTTATGTTATGTTATGTTATGTTATGTTATGTTATGTTATGTTATGTTATACATATGTTATTTACTGGCTGGGAGGTCCGTATAGAAAAATATTTGCCCGAGGTCTTAAAAAAGGCCCGAGGCCGCAGGCCGAGGGACATTTTTGAGACCGAGGGCAAGTATTTTTCTGTACGGACCGACCAAAACGGTAAATAACTTATTTATTTTTTTGTTACATAATTAGAGAAATTAACATAATTGAATTAATTTGCGTAATCGAGATGACGTTCACGTGATATTCAAAAGTCCAAAGTTTATCGTTCGAGAGTAAACAACCGCCGACATGCAGTCTTACAGGGAAGCTTGGAACCTTTTTTGTCATAAAAAAAAAAACATTCAAAACTCGAAGATCTAGTTACAAAGGGAAGTCAGAATGCAGTCCAAGTGTTTTTAAAGTTTAGTTGATAAAGATTCTTCGTCGTTCTTCTTCGTCGCTTGCTCGTTTTTGGCTGTTCGCTTGGAAAGTCGCTTTCAATATTTGACTGACTGCATGAAAATTGAAAGTGTGGTCCTCGAGTTTGAAGACAAAAATGCTTGTCAGTAAGCCATTTGTAATTTCAAATTTCAAGGACATGAGACGATGAGGTTGGCATGTGGAAAATGTTTGGCTAAAAGGTAAAAGACTTGTAGCGGTTTTGTTGAGTTTTATAGCGGTTGGATAACAGAAGAAAGACAGTTTAGTGTCAAAAGGTTTCACTGAGCTTTTCTATCTTAATCTCGTGGTATGATTTTTTTATATACGTATATTTCTATATAGTTTCATTTAGTGATTCAAAATACTGTGTTCACAAGTTTATGTATGTTTTTCCTACCATTTTAAACTGTTTTCTTTATAAATGTCAACTCGTAAATTTTGCTTTGTCACAGTTTTCCCAGCGTTTCTTTTAAAATTCGCTGTTTACACATGAAGTTGTCAAAACCATTTGGATAATAAAACTCATTTGCATCCCCGTAGCTCTCTGTTGAATTTATTTTCTCTGTGGCAAGCGAAATAGTTATGAAAATCGGTCAATTTTAAATTAATTGCAGCATTACCTAGGATTCCGCCCGCTCACGATTGATAAAAAAAAAGTTATGTTATGTTATGTTATGTTATGTTATGTTATGTTATGTTATGTTATGTTATGTTATGTTATGTTATGTTATGTTATGTTATGTTATGTTATGTTATGTTATGTTATGTTATATTATATTTAAGAAATAGAAAATGGCCGCCCGTGTTTATATAGCCTGATGCAAACACGAGAGTGAGTTGGGAGAATTCGAAAGTTTACGGCGAGGGTTTACAAGTACTTTCGAATTCTCCCAACTCACTCGAGTGTTTGCATCAGGTTATATAAACACAGGGCATCCATTTTCTATTTCTTTTATGAAATAAGGCTAAAAAATGTGCCGTGACATCACAACCGTGTTTACATAGCCTGATATAAACACGGTAATTGACCAATCACAGCCGGCGTAAGACGCAACCTATTTTATAATGTAATTTAGTATAAATTTACAAGTTTATAATGCAAATCCTCGAATTTCATTGGCTATTGCAGGAGTTTATAATTGGTGATATAAACCTCTCGGATAAACCAATGAAAGTCATTCTTTTAAAAAAATTGACCAATGACAAAATGCGTAGTATAGCACGAACAATGATCATTAGAGCCAGCGGTTGTTCTGTTAAGCAACAATGGCGCCGAAATTATAACAGAGTGGGCAAATGAAAGAAGAAATTGAACATTTAGGCGAAGAAATACGTTCTACAGAAAACAAAAACGGCTACAAAATGGTTAGAATGGAAATTATTAATGTTAAGATCGTTAAATTGTTTATTTTATTATTTATATTATTATATTGTTTCAATATTGTACATGAAAATCCATGCTAAATTATGCAAGAAAACTTTACTTTTCCATCAATTACTGTACCAGCCAAGGAAATGTCCGAAATGACTGTTGAACATTTGTTGTTGGCGGTTAAAAAATGTATTAAACGAGCCTCAAAGAATATGTTATGGTCGAGAATTTATTTAACTTTTGTTGGTAAATTTATACTAAAACAATTAGACAACTCGCCCTCGTTTTCTATGAGCGATAGTCAACTCGGCTTCGCTTCGTTGACTATTCGCTCATAGAAAACTCGGGCTCGTTGTCTAATTGTTAAATATTACATTACATTACATTACATTACATTACATTACATTACATTACATTACATTACATTACATTACATTACATTACATTACATTACATTACATTACATTACATTACATTATACTATACTATACTAGAAATACATAAACGCAACAACCCCTCGCCCGCTTTATATGTATTTTTAACACAACAACCCCCCCCCCCCCCCCCCAAAAAAAAAACCCCAAAAAAACCCCAAAAAAAAACCCAAAACATCCCAGAAAATTAATTAGCAATTGCAAAGTTCATCTGTTGTCATGTATTGACAGACCGAAAGGCAATATTAAAAAAAAACGAGGTAAACTAAATGACAAATTCTCATTCAAAAACAGATATAAATAGTGGCCAAGAAAAGATACAATGCCAACGACCTAGCGTCCAAAGACAATGCTAGACAAGATATTATTTATATTGATTTTCATTTTCAAGATTTCTTTCGTTTTAACTCAGCTAAACTGGTGAATACGAATCTCCTACCGTTATCAGTAAACTTTCTTCTGCTCATATCACCACAAACACTGCCAATTCAGTCTACTCTTTTCGGATTGTTTTTCTCGTTCGCGGTTTCTTACTTTTTTCGTTGTTGACAAATAAAAATGACAAGGCATCATTCGGCAGTTCTCCTCATGATCTAAAAAGCCGTTTGTTTCAAAATTTCTCATCGTTCTCTCTTGAGTTAAGTAGAATACACCAGAGCAGAATTCTTTACCAGCTTTGAACAGTTCCAGGACACATCCTTGTTCTTTCAGATACATTTCGGTCGGTATCGTTTTCGGTCTTTATTGTATACATTTTTAGGCTTTTTTCAGTGGTTTTAAGTCATGTTTATTGTTGCCTCTTCTCTGCTGTCTCTATTACTGTCACATCTCTTCTTAGCCTTCTTTCTTTGGTCTTTTTCCATAGTAATGTTAATGTACATTTTAGCTGAAACCATTTTTTCTGGCAAAGATTTCTTTCGTCATGATCGTGATCGCTGAAAAACTGTATTTCACAATCCAACCGAACATATAATAAGCAATTATTGGATGAGGCTTTTTTGATAATTCTCGATATCAAAAAAGTCGAATTCAATAATTGTTTTATTATACATTTTCAGCTGAGCAACCAACTATTTAAGCTTAAACTGTTTTAAGATATAGTTATAAGCTTATTTTCTTCGAAGACAAAACAATTAAATAACATCAGTTTATTGAAATGTCAAAACGACTTATAGGCAATGTGCCAATGACAAAAATATTAAAATGCACGTATATACACACAACAAAGGAAAAAGCATTTAAAAATGTTCACGCCAAGCTAGCATTGAAACTTACAACTGTGCCAAAACCTTCCCGCTTATCAGTTAAAGTTAACGTTACAGTTATAAAAATTGAATTGTTTGGATAACTGTGAATGAGAGGTTTGTATATTCAACACTGTTTCTTCTTGAGAGAGCGACAACAGTGGAGATAATTCCATATCAACGTGCGTGGGAGAACTGCAGCTAGCGACAGCCATCAAAGTTTCGGACATTTCCCGTCTTGTATCCAGGCTAGTTCGGCTGTAACTTCTGATGCTGCTTTCACTTTAGCCATAATGTGCCGTGCTTCGAAGCCGGACATGTCAAGTATTGTCACAGCTGTTGCCCGTATCGAGTGATTCGTGTAGACAGTTGACAGGTTTCCCTCTTTTGGGTTTTCCCGCTTTTAGGGTTTAAGTGTTGAAGATATTTCTCGAAGGAAGCAACAGGACAAAAAGGGCCTTCTTTTGCGAACATTGTTCCTCCTTCTAGTTCGGCTTCGTCGTTTTCTCTGTGGTTTTTGGTCAGCTCGTCTGTTGTTTTTGTTACGTATTTGTTCCCCTTTGCATCAACGCTGATTGTGAAGTCGGATTTCTTGACCTGCCAAAGATTTTGGCGACCTCGACGGCAAAAGTAAAGCATTATTTCGAAAAATACTTTGTTTTGAAGCGTTCTTGGATGGTTTGTGTTGAATAGGTTACCTTCGTAGAGCTTTCGTATGTCTTCATCATGGATTGGTTTCTTGTGGTTGACTTTCGCTAAACCTTCCTTCTTTAATTCGACACATTTTGCCAGGAATACTTTGTTCGCGTCGTTAAAATCTGGGTCGTTAATTATATCCATGTCATGAAGAGATTTGAAGTCTGTTCAGTCCAAACCGCAAAGATGTTAAAGAACTCTTCGAATATGGATTCCCATCTACTTTTCGTGCTTCGACGTAGAATGATTTTAGGACATCAGCAAGTTCTTTCTTTTCTTCTGGCTGAGGTATTTTCTTCTCACTAACATATTCCTCGAAAACTCTTCTTGCCAGTTTTGTATCTCTCTTTGTGTTTGCTGAGTTTTTATTTTCGACCAGCTTGTCAATGTCGTCCTCGGATAGCGAAGCAAACCTTACTTTCTCGGTCATAACTGAAAACGTTTGCCGGGCTGCCCGAGCACAGAATAAGGATTGACCAGAAGTCCAATTCGAGTGACAACTTGTCCGCATTTCTTCAATGCGCAGGCGCGATATTTTACGCCATCCGACGCCATCGTACGCGATCCTACGCAATTTCCTACGCCATCCTACGCAATCCTGGCAAGTTCCCCCGGCAGTTTTAACCTTCTTTTGAAGGTCCAAACTGCCGGGGGAACTTGCCAGGATTGCGTAGGATGGCGAGGAATCAAGATGCGCGAGGCGACATGCGTGAGGATAGAAACTTCAAAGGTTCCAACGATAGTTGGACTTCTGGTTGTATTTCTATTCTGTGGCCCGAGCGAGCAAGCGGTGGCACAGAATAATGGCATGACGTCAGCACATGACTGATAACTCTTTTTCCTACAGATAATGGCTACAGATAATGGCATCATGGGCTCATATCATGACAATCTCAGCGGTAAATTGCAGATATCGAGATTTCTCACAAAATTTCTGACCAATCATAATCAAGGATTTGGGAGAAATGTATAATAATGATTATAATTTGCTGACGAACGACGTAAATTTAAATAATTTGAATAATTTAACAGGTTAGTTACCAGTACCCTGCTATCCGAACTGTGCAAGTTGTGGATTTTATATATATATATATATATATATATAATATAAGTGGACTCCCAAGCGTGTCGAGATTAGCACCCTCGCCCGGGCTCGGGGATTATATTATATATTATATTATATTATATATTATATTATATTATATTATATATTATATATTATATATTATATATTATATATTATATATTATGTATTATGTATTATATATTATATATATATATTATATATTATATATTATATTATATATTATATATATATATTATATATTATATATTATATATTATATATTATATATTATATATTATATATTATATATTATAAATTATATATTATATATTATATATATTATATATTATATTATATATTATATTTTATATATTATATATTATATATTATATTATATATTATATATTATATATTATATATATATATATATTATATTATATATTATATTATATTATATTATATATATATTATTTTATTTTATTTTATTTTATTTTATTAGCTTCGCTTTATTTTATTTTATTTTATTTTATTTTATTTTATTTTATTTTATTAGCTTCGCCATAGACTTGACTAAATTCATGTATGGTATCACAAAATAAACTAAAACGAGGACCATTCAAACACAAATTTAAATCTTTGGCAGGGTCACCGCAACAGCGTGAAGGCCAATTACTGCGGGCCCAGAAATATAAAAGTAAAAATCAAAAATTCTAATGAAACTTACACAATATACAACATACAATATAGAAATAAATACTAAAAACAGCAGTTTAAATTTGTTTATGCGCAGGTGGTGGATGTGCAGCAAGCACTGCTGCCCGCTCCAGAAGTGCGTGGGGAAAGTTCAGAGAGCTGCTTCCAATATTAACCTGTCGCGTCCTGTGTCTTCTCACTCGAGGCAAACTGAGTGTACAACGCTTATGTGCGCAGTGCGATGCTTCACGCCAGTGAGTGCTGGCCACTTAGGAAGGAGGACATGAACTGTCTGGAACGAAACAAGCGTGCGATGATCAGGTGGATCTGTGGAGTCAAGGTGGCCGACCGAGTCAGCACAACCACCCTGTACAAACGTCTTGGGATTCCTAGTTTGGATAAAGTGGTGCGAAGCAATCGTCTGAGATGGTTTGGGCACGTAGAACGCAGCCACGGTTGGATCAAGAGGTGCTCTACACTTGAGGTGGATGGTAGAACCAGCAGAGGGCGCCCAAGGAAGACATGGCGAGATACCATTAAGGAAGATCTGCGAGCCTGGGATCTGACCAGTGATATGGCTAGTGACAGATGCAAGTGGCGGAGTAGTGTTAGCGCAGCCGCGGCCCGCAGGTATAGCTGCTTAAGTCCAACCCCCAGGATTGGGCAAAAGAAGACTTTAAATCGTAGAGTAGTAGTAGTAGTAAGGACGCTTCAGCTAAAATACCATAGCCTTCTTCAGCAATGGCAAAAAAAATAATCATTTTTTAAATATGTCAATTGTGTCATATTATTTTACGAACGTTGGAAGTGAATTCCACAACCTTGGTCCGCTGTAAACAAAACTATTTAATAAATAGGATGTTGTTATTTTAGACAAGATAAAATTTATTATCGCATACGGTTCCCCACATTCCATTGTGAAATATCTCGACACGACCGGCATTTAATAACCCAAGAGTAAAATATGAAGGAAAAAGTTTTTGATTGGTTTGCTACGAACAGTGACAATTAATAATTATGTAGTAAATAAATTTACGATATAAATTTACAAATATATCTTCAAATTTGATTGGCTATTGCAGGAGTATACAGATGATAAGTCAATGAAAAGCCTTCTTTTATCTAAATTTGACCAATCGCAAAAGGCGAAGTATGTGATCAGTAATGATCAGTATAGCTAGCGGTTGTTCTGCATGGCATAGTGAACGACTCTTAAACAGAGGCGTAGCCAGAAGGGGCCCGGGGGCCCGCCCTCCTGGCGAAAGTGCCGGCTCCCCTGAGAAAATTTGGCTTCATATGCCTCAGTTAAGCTGGCCCCCGTAGGTTTTTCCTGGCCCCCCTTGACAAAAAATCCTGGCTACGCCTCTGCTCTTAAAATACTTTTTAGAGTTCACTGATAAGGCAACAATAATGGCGCCGGAAGTTAATGGAGTAGGCAAATGACATCATGACGAAGAAATTAAACATTTACGCGAAGCAATACCTTCTACAGAAAATAAAAACGGCTACAAAATGTGTACAATGGAAATTATTAATGGTAAGATTGTTAAATTGTTTGACAGTGTTTATTTAAAACGAAATAACTGCAAACAAAACAATTTCAAAATTACGCTTGCTATTGACAAGATTTCGTGATGCACATCACAGGAATTACAGGCTAAATTGTTTCTTTCAACTTTTTGGCATTTTTATATTTCAAATCAGGAATGGAAATATAATATCGTTCTGATATTGTACTGGAAACTGATGTTAAATTATGCAAGAAAAGTTTACTTTTCCTTCGGTTGCCACACGGGCCAAGAAAAACATATACCTGTATACGGACATTTATTACAAGGCAACGGACAGTCATCATTACTTAGACCTTTTTTCATGTCACCCGAAACACACAAAACACAACATACCATACCATACAGTCCAGCAAGACGGATTTGCGCTATTGTGAAAAAGGACGATATCAGGGGGAAACGATTAGGAGAACTCGAAGTATTTTTACGAAAGCCGAACTACCCCGGAAGGAATCATCAGAAAAGGAATTGAAAAGGCACAAAGACTAACAATTTCGGAACTGAGATAAAAAATACAAAGACCGGACAACAATAAAGTTCTTCCTTTAGTCTTCAAAAACTCAATAATTCATGAGGAAAACACAAAGGAAAATCATGACCGTGACGTGTCTCTATATGTGATAGAAACACGCTCGCTATTTTCGATGAACTTTTTCTTCGATTTTGCGGCTCAGACAACTTCAAGTTTCAAAATTGATTGCTATATGAGCTTATTATATGCATGGATAGTTTTTGAAGCCATTTAAAACATTCGCAGTACGTGTTTTATCAGATTAAAACACTAGGCTATATCGCCTCGTGTTTTAAATCTGATAAAACATTGCTGCTCATGTTTTAAATAGTACATCACACACATTACGAAGAACCCACGCATCGTCGGCATGGTGAAAGATAATTTAAAATTCCTCTCAAATTCAACCGAAATGAAAAGCTTACTAGACGACATAAAAATTATAGTAAGCCGACGGCAACCACAAAAGCTTAAACGTCTATTAACGAAAGCTGAATTTTCTACTGACAACCCTAAGTCAACAGTATCAAGATGAGACGAATTACAATGCGGGGTGTGACCTAATTATAACAGGAGACTATAAAATTGAAATGCGGTAAAAATTGGACGATAAAGTCTCCCATGTTATTGTAAAAATAAAAACGTTATTTATAATAATTTGTCCAAAATGTGAAAACTGGTAAGAACGAATTAGGCTCGAACATTACAGGCATCTCCCAGTGGGCAAACATTTAGCGTAATGCGACAATGGTGAATTTAAAATAATGCCCATTTACCAGTGTAAAGGTCAAAGTCGAATTGAAAAAGAATGTTGGAGAAACAAATTATTTCATTACTTAAACCTAAACTTAATTCTGATATATAAGATAGCTTTAATTAACTAGCGATGACGTAATACGAAAAATATGTTGGTAAATAAATAGTAAAAAATTATATTCCAAGCGAGTGGCTATCTTTATTTCTTTTGTCTTGTTGACAAATTACATTTTCTTTATTATATATATACAATTAACATATATACCTCGCAGGCGAATAATGCTTTTCACGCAATCTGATTGGTTCCTCTAGCTCGGAATATCCTGCACTATTCACCTGCGACCTGCGGGCAAAACAAAATGGCGGCCAGTTTTGCTTTGTTTACGGAAGCAGGAGATTTTGTTGATAAACTAGGCTAATGTGGTAGAATAAAGAAAAAAGTCAACAAAATTAAGTAGAAGATTGTCCACAAGTATATTTATTTACAATTTTCTAGCAATTAATATATTCAAAAGTTGTAAAAACGGCTGTTTTGTCGACAAATATCGAGTAAGCCAAGTTGCTAGAGGCCGTGTCTTGTATGAAAATACGGAAAAATATAAGAATGTTAAACTTATTATTTGTTATATCCAGCACTATTCGACTTTCTACCCCAAATAGCATTTTTCAATTGCTTTTGATTGAGATATCGCTCAAGGTTGTAGGTTACGTAGTTAAATAAAAAAAACATTTGAAATTCTATAATATTTGTAAGAAGTAAATGTTATATTATTACGAAGAATGTTACGAACATTTTGAACATTTTAAAAAGTTTCACATAACATGGAAACTTAAACTATACATCAAATGAAAGCTTAACAAAATTTCTAACAACATAAGTAGTATTATAGGGGCCGATCAAGCCGTATTTTTAAGGCAGGTTGAAGGCGGGTCTCATTAATATTCAGGCGGGTCTCATTAATATTCAGGGTTCATTAATATTCCGTGTGACGCACGGTGTGACGCACGGTGTGACACACGGTGTGATGCATAGTGTGATGCTCGAACATTATTTGAATAATATGAGACTTTGAATATGATATTAGTTAGAACCTAAATGATCAAACAGTCTTTTACACGTTTGGGGGAAAATTAGTGTTAACAATTTTGGAGAGTTATCGTTTACTTATAGGCATAGTTTGTAGAATCAGTTTGGGAAACCATGACAAAAAACGTACGATACAAGCGTTGAAAAGTTAGACTGATATTTGCATATACCATGTGTTTCATACACTCATTAGAGGGCTGTTAGCGAATGAAACAATGGGACACGTTGGGGCAGGGTAATTAAGGGGATTAGAGACCAAAAAGAGCCCGTGTATTTTGCAGAAAACAGAGCTTAAAATATTTATATACAAACACACACACGTGTACATGTAATAGAGAATTTAAAATATTTTATTGAGAAATATATCTTTACACAAAAACTCTTGATTATTTAGTGATCTATCGGTAACACGAGCATATGGGCATACAGTACATCTTATAATCCGAAGGCATGGATCATGAGCCTTGAATTCAGTACCACAAACATTACATGTAGATAGATAGATAGTTTTATTAGATAGATAGTTTTATTAAAAAATACCTCTTTTACAGCAAAACTGAATTGTTGAGGTTTACAATGTTAACATTTTTTTGTAGGATTTACATTTAAGAAAATATATATATATATATATATATATATATATATATATATATATATATATAAATTAACAATCAAAACTTTTTAACTAACTAATATTAGAGTAAAACATTTTTAAAAACTTGTTATATTAATTTTGTTCATACTTGCATTTATAAAAATATTTCTAAAACGATTAATATTACAAATTGGTATGTTAAAAGGTCTTTCGTGTCTTAAGTGAACTGATGAACTATTTACACTATTTGAGATTAAGCTATACACGGGTCCCTGGGGATTAGAAGTAATGCCTTTAAAAAATTTGTCACATAATTTAGATCTTCTTGTAGCCAAATTATCCAAACCGGTTAAAGATAAGGCTTGTTCATAGGGAAAATCATATCCATAAATTATTTTAAGCGCTCTCTTCTGGATACGTTCGAGTGAATAGCTGAGATATTCAGGTAACCCATCAGTGGCGTAACTTTGGGCTAGGGTGCAACTGGCCCAAGCAGAAAAGCCCCCCCCCCCCCGAATTGCATTTCACATACCCCAGAAGCGCATTTTCGGCGATTTCTGCGAGGAATTTTCCAAAACATTAATCGATATAACAAGGGGAAATTCATCATTATATATATATAAAACGTTTTGGACTATAAGAATATTTATCAACCCGTTGAGACCGGCAGGTAAATTGTCTTATATCAAGAATATAGTCACTGACGAAAATACCGTAATCACTTAACTACATCGTTGAAAACTCACCTTACAGTATAAACACTGATTTATTTACAAACAAAACAAAACAAAACAAGCTAACCTGGCTCTTACACTGCCGCATTAAAAGAAAAAAGAAAACATTTTGTTTTTATGATTTGGGTGAACACAAAAATGGTTAGTCTAACTGCTATGCCTGAGATAATACAGGTCTTTTGGCATTTTGAAATCGATCCTGTTTGAAATTTGAGACTGTTTGAAACTTCGTACCAATATTTAAATGATGGAAAGCTATATCCAGTTCAACGACGACTGACGATTTCCCAATAAATACGTGAAAATGACGGAATCCCCATAAAGGACATCCGACATCCTGGCTCAGGGCCCCCCTGTGACAGGGCCCCCCCGGCTCTTGCAGGGCAGCGCCTATAGGAGTTACGCCACTGTAACCCATAGTGGAAGACTTAGCGGCAGGAATAGAGAAGGACAGATTGAATACATGTAACATAAAACATAACCATTTCTTTGGGAAGTACATTGGCTCTCTTTAGCTGTGTAAGAAAGTATAATCTTTTCGCTGCTTTCTTTGTTATATTGTTAATATGTTGGTTCCATTTAAGATTATTTTGAATTGTAACTCCCAAAATTTTAACCGCTTGGACAACTTCAACAGTGTTATTTGCTATATTTAGTTCGGCATAAGTTCTCGGCGTTTTAGCGAAGGAGATTCTCAGTTCTTTACACTTTTTTGGGTGGGGTTGAAATTTGTTAAGATTGGACCATTCTGAAACCTCATTTATAGATGTTTGCATCGCACTTTCTTCTTCTTTTTTTATAATTTCATGGATTGTTGTATCATCTACATATTTGAAGATATCATTGGCAGAGGGAATTTGAAAATCGTTAATCATTACTAGGAAAAGCCATGGGCCTAACTTTGTCCCCTGTGGCACTCCAGCTGGGACTGTTTTCCATTCTGAAAAGCAGTCATCTGCTACTTTATTAATTAACTCTCTGTGATCTCTTACTTAGAAAGTCACAAATCCAGTTTATAAGTCGTGGATTTATACCATACTGCGATAATTTTTTAATTAATAAGGAGTGATGAATCAAGTCAAATGCTTTCTTGTAATCCAAGATAACAATTCTTACTTCAGCACCTGTACCATCCGTGGCAGATGACCATTTATGTATCATGTTTATCAGGGCGTGAGTGGTAGAAAGGTTTGGAATGCAACCGTATTGATCTGGTCTGATGTGTTGTAATACTGCTGGTTTTACATGGTTTTGAACGACATAGTCTTCGGCAATTTTGGATAGTGTACGTGCTAACGAAATTGGTCTTACATCTTTTTCAAAATCTTTGATAAGAGCCGACTTTGGAATGGGTGTAATATTGGCACATTTCCATAAATATGGTAACGCTTCATCTTCAAAGGTTGAATTTATAATTGTACTTAAGGCAGGCGAATTATTTAAGAACCCAATTCGGGATAGTTTCCGGACCTACAGCTTTATTTGGATTTATCTTGTGTAATTTAGCAGACATTTCTTCCACAGTTATTTTCGGAAGTTCAGCGTCGGTGGTAGTGAGGCGGTTATACATACTTAACGGCTGGAAGTTTTGTTGTGGTTTTAAAAATGCTTCGTTTATATTATTTGCTAATCTGATTTTGTCAACCAGGTTATAACTGGTATTTGGAATAAGTTTACTCGTAATATCTTTTCTCGTTTTACTCATACCGCAATGTCGTTTACATTCGGACCACCACTTTTTTTGGATCTTTCTCACTCAGATCTTTTATTTTGGATTGGTAATATTTCGACTTTATTAGTTTGCGTTCTTTGTTGACTCGGTTACGGTAAAATTTGAAAAGGTTAATATTATTCGGGGACAGAGCTTTTTGGCGTTGTTGTATTAAAAGTTTTAGCTTACCGATCATCCAGGGAGCATCGTTTATATGTAGGTTGACGGTTTTTGTTGGTATAATTAAATCCAGACCGATAGTAATAATATCCGTAAAATACTTTAATTTTCCCTCTGTACTTCGAAATTTGTTAATTATATTCCAATCGATAGAAGATAATAAAACGAGCGTCTTTGGAGCTAGGTTTTATATCACGAATAATAATTGTTTTATTAGGTGATATGATGTTTACGCGTTGCTTTGGAGAAAGGAAAGTAGTGAAATGATCTGAAGGATCGAAGGGAGTGTGTTTACTAAATTAGGAAAACGCTGCCAAAACACATATTTTAAGAGGAGGAGAAAGAGGAGGAGGAGGAGGAGAAAGAGGAGGAGGAGGAGAAAGAGGAGGAGGAGGAGAAAGAGGGGGAGGAGGAGAAAGAGGAGGAGGAGAAAAAGGAGGAGGAGGAGAAATAGGAGGAGGAGAAGAAAGAGGAGGAGGAGGAGAAATTTTCTAAAAATATTTATTCTGCTCATACTTTTCAACGAGTGAACATGTCGTATGTCTGTAGCACTTGTGGAAAAACGTTTTCTACACTATTCAACATGCAACGTCATATAAAAAATTTCCATAAAAACAGTACTTATTCAAGATCAGCACATGTTCTCACTGACGCAACAGTCATGCAGCATCCGTTCACATGCATTGTTGCAGGGTGTACTCAGAGTGGCAAAACAGTATGGGTGAACACACTTCTGGAAAACGCCAAAACCACGATTAATCCGCCGCCCGAACGTATCATTTGGTGTTATGAACAGTGGCAGCCCATGTATTCAGAAATGATCAAGACAATACCAGGCATTGAGCTTAACGAAGGCATACCCTCTGATATAGACTCTGACAATCTTCTTGATGCTTCTGAGCGAAACCTTATTGTTCTTGAAGATCTCATGGATCACTCAGGAAGAGATAAACGTATTGCTAGATTTTTACCAAGGGAAGTCATCACCGGAATCTCTCCGCGATCTATATTGTTCAGAATATATTTCACCAAGGAAAGGAAACCAGAAACATCAGTCTCAACGCACACTATATCGTACTATTCAAATCTCCAAGGGATAAGCAAGGGATAAGCATAAGTTTATGAAATTTATGAAGTTTATCTACCCGTTTTCCCGTGGTAGATCATGGTCTACCCGTACATACGACTTCGGGTACGGGTAATCTCGGGTACGGGTAGATTACCCGTACCCGTAAACCGAACCCGGGGTATCTTAAGGTCTCTATTAATGAACCCTGAATATTAATAAGACCCGCCTGAATATTAATGAGACCCGCCTTCAATAATCGTTTAAAAATGATTAGATAATCGTCCTAAAGCCGCCAAAATTCCTCGCGTCAAAAACATCGCTTCCATTCTCAAAGTGACAATACCAGAGCCCATGCAGTTTGCGTGGCTGTGGCTGTGGCTGTGGCTATCAATTCTGCACAAACTTGGAAGTAAAATTCTAAAGCTGATTGACGAGCTAGCGGCTAGCACGTCACGGCACCACAAATGTATCTACCTGCGGAATGTTCAATGCTCTTGTCTTCACTAATATGATGTCGTCAAAATGCTGCCAAAATCCTTGGCGTCAAAAACATTGCTTATATTCTCGTTCCCAGAGCCCACGTTTCTGTGTCCGTGGCTTACGAGTGCCACAAAAAAGTGACACCCAGAATATAAAGGTACCTAACGAGCCAGTGCCGCTCAGTGGCTTCTCGTCAGGGCACCGCAATATCGATTAAAATCAATCCTCCTCGCACATGTACCGCACCTAAGACCCACATTATTTTAGTGTAATGGGCGCTTAAAATTCCCCACCTTTCCTGTGCAAAGTATTAATCATTTTCAAATTTTCATATATGCTGTAACTTGATTTTATACAGCTAATAAGGCAACTTTGTGCTGAGGCACATAGACAATGTAAGCCGAGGAAACCGCCAAGAACAGAAGAACTACTATGACCAACTCAGGAAACCGAGCTCAACATGAAAGCCAACCGATTTTATAATATATAGAAGGGGGAAGAAAGTTATATATATATATCCATAGAGTGATATATATATATATATATATATATATATATTCACTTCGGTGTTGTTGAGCACTCTGCGAAGTTGCCGTGGGTACCTATTAGCGATAATGCAACGCTCACTACCCTTGTGGAAGTTTGAGCACTCTGGGCCCATGCGCACATTCACGCTATCTGAATGTACTTCACCGATGCTGTCCCACATGCGGTTGTCACCGACGATCGGATGTGTATAAGTAATTGATGAAATTCATTCAGATTGTTCCAACTATATATATATATATATATATATATATACATTCCGGTGCGGTTGAGCTATGGATATAAATAGGTAACAAATAACATTACGCATAGCCCACCACTGTAGCAGTGGTTTGAGCACTCTGTTCCTATAATAACATATCTATGTTCGTTCCGAACTTCACTGATGAGCTGTGGTACAGTGAAACGTACGTCTGCAGATTGAATATATATATATATATATATATATATATATATAGAAATATAGAAATATATAGAAATAAACAAACAAACAAACAAACAAACAAACAAGCAAACAAATAAACAAATAAATGAAACAAGCATGCAAACCTGCCAAAGAACAACTGACTCCCGCGTCTTGAGAATGACTACAATCGTGTTTTCCAAAGGCCGAGTGTGCGCAGTCAAATATCGAGGACTCCTTACCGGAACAAGCAACTTCGTCCAGCCAGATTTTCCCAGTTCCATCGTCAACGAAACGACCTTGAAATGCAGCGACGGCACCACTAAAACCAAGTTGCCGACAAGCAACGCGAGCGTCATTTATATCCCACTCATCATGACATACTGTTCCCCACATTCCATTGTAGAACACTTCGATACGACCGACACTGCCTGTATTTGATGTGCCACTAATACGAATATCTGAAAAAAGTTGTGCAACAAGAAAACAACAATATAAATGAATTGAAAATTACCACTTGTGCAACAGTACTCGTGAAGCCACAATCAGTGACATGATTCTTAGGACACTTATACTGATAATATTCATGACGCTTCCTTTTCCCCTATTCAAGTAGAAAAATATGTTTTATGTCATTGCACCATTCTTGTTCGTTCTTCATTCAATTACTACAACATTGAAAGAAGGGAAAAGGGGGTTGGGGTGGGGGTGGTGGTTGTTAAACATGTTAATTTGTAACATTGTATTAAAAAAACTCTATTATTTGATGTGTCCACCTTTACTTGTCACTGATTGTAGCCAAGTTACTATATACTGGAGCTAATATACAGCCTACGAAGAAAATGGTTTGAACCTAGGTGTATTATAGCATGTTGCGGTGAAAGTTTCTCGTCTATAGGTTAGTGTAGTCTTGAGAAAGACTGCTAGTGGTGGTAGTGACTGACCTTTTGATGGCCTCCGCGGCGGTCATCCTCAGAGTCAAGTGAAAACGTTTGTCATGAGATACGTCAGTCTCTAGTCTACCACCATGAACAGTCTTTCTCAAGACAACACTAACCTTGACGAGCAGTTTCACAAACATGTTATACAGCGTACAGGGAATGAAAAGATGATCGTAAACGCTTCGGGTTGTTCATGTCGTTATAATATTAAGAGATTATTAACCGAGAACGAGGTCTGTACCGAGAAAATATCAGACCAAGGTCTAACTCTTGACAGTACAGAGCAAGCCGCAGACGAGGTTCGTAAAAAAAGAATCGACGTCTGATATTTTCCCACGTTTCCCTCTGACGAAGGGCCTTCGCTCGAAACGCTAATTAGACTCCTACGTTCTCTTTTTCGGCAGTATATCTTACCTTACTATATTTTGATATTTTCCCGTACAGGTCGAGTGAACGAGGTTAATAAATCGTTTATTATATGGCTATTTTAAGTTTTTCGTTACTTATTGTATCAAAATTAGTGTGAAAACCAAAGAATTTCACGCCAGTAAAATCAACATCCCGGACAGTGGTCGCGGACCATATACGTTGATTAATCAGAACTTGGTAATCAAGGGGTTAAAAATCTACCTCAAAGCACCTCAAAACACCTTGACTCGCAATCGCGCATGTAGACGCACCTTTAGTATTTTACCCTGGCTAACGCCAGACGATTTTACTTATCAAAGGAAGACCCCTGGTAGTCGAGGGGTTAAAACCGAGATTTTTCTTATTAACCAGAAACCGTTAGAACATGTAGTTAATGATTAATTCTTTGAAAGTTTTCATGGCGATAATGTAATATAGATAAGTTTTGTGGGAACACCACGTAAAATATTTATTTGCTTTCGGCCTGTTAACTCAGGCCTTCATCATTGCTCTGATGAAGGCTTGAGTCAGCAGGTTGAAAGCATAGCAAATAAATATTTTTCGTGGTGTTTCCACAAAACTTATTTATATGTAGTTAATGACTATCCATCCGATGTAAATAGTAAAAACATAAACACCGAAGGCATTACTGCAAATTCTGTTACATATTGCACTAATTTTATCAACGTAGCTAATTTCCCGGCATTTAATCTGCGAATTTTCGGTACAACTGCAACATAACCTTAATTTGACATATGACTTGATCAAATATACACAACAACAGTAACAATAATAATTTTGAATTATACTGAAATCATAATTTATTCAGTTTAATATAATTTTTACTAAAATGATTTCAGCATTTGGAATAATTACTATAATTTGTTTTTGTTATTTGGATGACCTTGGTTACGGTATATAGTTGTACTGTAACGGATGTATACATAAGTTATTACTTATTAGTAATTAGAACTCATTACTTGTTGTAGCTTGAGCCGTCATAAAAATATGCATTAGGCATGCTACCCAATATAGAAGTGTAGAACACGATAGAGCCATAGTAAAAATTTCCTAAAGAAAAAATAGAAAACAAATTGTACAATCATGTAGTATATTTATAAATGTAACACAATAGATTTTTAACAAAAAATATAAAAAAGTCGTAAAGAATTAACAATTAGACAACGACAACTTACTATTGCTCATTAACGAGCAAGCTGTCTAAACCAACTAGTTGGACAAAATATGATTTTAAAGGGAAAAACTGAAATCTATGTGCAGGTATTTTACCAATGGACAGCCTGTGCATGGGTAGCCTGTGTTGCAGCTCTAACTCGGTAAGAGTAAGGTCTGTGAACATTCGAGCGATTGCTTCTTCCTGCCGGGTGAAGACTAGGGACGATATTAGAGCTAAATATGTTAATTATTACCATGCAACGCATCAAATCCGCCAAAGTAACATAGGTATACACATATTAGAAGCCAACTACTGACTCTGTCACTCGATTTACCTTGTATTTGTCGCTTTAAATGTCTAAAAGTGGGTATAGTGACCAGAAAACTACGTCATTATTTTTTTAAAGTAACATTATACACTTGTTGACTGGCGCCGAGAGAAACATCCAGTTTTACGGACACGAAGGCTTCAATGTCACCCGAGGGCTTTAGCCCGAGGGTGACATTGAAGCCTGAGGGACCGTAAAACTCGATGTTTCTCGAGGCAAAAGTCAACAAGCGTTTTGTTATATACCAAAGACTTTTAAAATACAAAATACAAAACTGCCTTGAAACTCGCAAACGGCGAAAAGACTTACCAAAACACTTTGACTTTGTCTTCGTAATTACAATTCAAGTCATTCAACTAGACAAATACACCAGACTCAACACTAAGAACAGCTTTAAATTTCTCCAAGTGTTTTTCAGACCTTCTTTGAAGATATGTATAGAAATTCTTTCTTTCGGAAAATGGACTACTTCGTACCAAACAAGCTCGAAACAAGCTCTTGTTTTCAAAATGCCCATAGAGTCCAAAGTTCTTGATCTGATGCAATAATCGTGTATTCACGTGAACAACGCATGATTAAAGCGACGTCAGAGGGAAACATTGCACTGTTTCCCTCTTCATTGTTGACGTCAGAAGGAAACAGTGCAAAGTTTCCCTCGGCAGAAAGAAACATTGAGTTTGTTGAACAACACGTGACCATGATGTGACCAATAGGATTTCATTATTGGCAAACGAAAGTCTTTGGTATATAACAAAATTAATTATTTCCCCCAAAACCTGGGATTTAATTTATGCAGGAACAAGCAATCGCTCGAGTGTTCACAGACCTTACTCTTACCGAATTAGAGTTGTGACACAGGCTAGTGCATGAGTGATTCAATCAATCAAAAGGCAGGCTTTGTAATATTTATGCACTAGTTATACGCACTGTTTTATACTGTATACCAATTATAGTTATACCACTGGTTTATACTGATTTAGGGTGAGGTTAGCAGGTCTTCATGCCTTATACGACATTCCTCGAATTTTGAATATATTTTTCTGATCCCCGAAGTGCCAAAAATTACTATTCATTTGAAGGAGATTTGCCATTTAAATGTTCTATATCCAGGCATGTTTTACTTCTTCAAAACCGGTTAAACCAGTAAAGAAGTGTGCAATACAAGTTTTGTCATAGGATCGCCGCAATCGTCCGTATCGCCCGAATCCATCCAATTACATTGGGCATTGGGCATATGAGATCGATGTCTCTAGTCTGATTAGAGAGATATATGCAATCGGGGCGATCAGGAGGATCTTATGGAAACACCAGGCTTTAGTACGCATTCCGGCTTGTATAAACTGTGCTTCACTTTCCATATACGCCTTACAGTTTATAGTACCCTTTATAGGACGCATGCAACATCGACATCATTTTTAAATGCGCAAACAAGAACCGAGGGACCGAACACGTTAATCGTTATTGAAAAGCTATATATTGGGACAAAGAAGAACATCAACATTGATGATTTCTTTGCAAAGACGCAATTAAAGTGTGTCAAACACGAAATTGTTATTATAATGCTTACTGGGAACACATGTGCAATATCTGGCCATATTATCGGGCAAACCATTCACTAAGACATTAATTTATTACGAGACTACACTTCAACCAAAATTCACACTGAAAGTAACAAGTTATCAAGTTATGCTGTAGAACCTACATGTTCCTAATTGGTTATATATGCGAATTCTTGCTGAGTCAGTAAATGTTTTTACCTCTGGTTGTCTGTGGTCTGTCTGTCACCAAGATATCTTTCCAAAACTCGACAGGTATTCGTGAAAGTTTGTGGAAAGATTGATCGTAGATCAAGGACCAACCCATTAAATTTTGATTAAAAATCTGACCAGTAGATTCTCCGTGTAGTGACGATACTTGATTGCGCTCATGACTTATTTTATGCAAACATTTTTGCACAATTTTGGTACGAGTGCAATCAAGATTTCATACAAGTCTAAGGCCTGCGCTAAACGTCACACAATAGACGAATTTAATCCAGACGAATGTAATGGTTTGAATTTTATTTGGCGAAACTGCGACGTATAACTCAATTAAATTCGACACACGAATTAAATTCGTCTCAGCAATTAAATTCGTCTGAGTCAGACGGATAATGTCGATAATGAATGTTCGAGTTACACGACGAATTATCATCGCGCCGATTACATGTTTATCTTAGTGTCTGTGACAATTCGCGACGCCAGCTAGGTTTTCAAGGAATCGTTTTCAGGCTGCACGAGTCCAAGTAAAAACAATTATATTCGACTGAAATTCGAAGTTTAACTCGACGTCACATTACCGACGAAGTTAATTCGAATTAAATTCGTCTGAATTAAATTCGTCTATTGTGCGACGCTTAGTGCAGACTTAAGCCATAAATGAGCCAGCCTAGTTAGCGAGATGGCCCGTTTTCTTTTTAAAAACATCTCTAATAATCCGTTGGTGATCTCTGCAATACCCTCTTGTTTGAATATTCTTTTATGTACATTTTACTCAGCCTTTCTTGCCTCGTTTGTGTGTCTGCAATTCAAATTTCAAACGAATCTTTGCTTCATGTCGAAGCTAGAAAGGCTCATTTCGATGCACATAAAAAGTATTTAAAGTGCATGTGGACTTTATGAAAGTGGTCTGTGCATGCATGTGCATGTTCGGTACTTTCAGTTTTCAGTTTCAGTAAAGCTATACTCAATTTAATACAACGTGATTTTTTTTTAAATACGGGTATAAATATTAGTGGTTAATGAGTATGGACAAATATAAATAGCATGATTGATATGCCCGATATGTTTGATCAGTACTTTTTACAGTAAAAATACAAATACTTTCCTACTTCCGCTTCTGTATGCCGTTGTGTATTTATGCAGTACGTAACGAAACATGAAATATATCTAACAAGTATAGCCTTCTTTACTAAATTTTTTTTTCTAGAAATACCCATAGAATTACAATTATTGAATTTTTTCTAAAATTTTATTTCATGCTTTGCCAGATATGCATATGCATATGATTGTGCAATAAGCAATTTGGAAAAATTGCTTAATTAGCTAAAACAAACTAAATCTAGACGATGGCAGGGGATCCGCAACAGCGATTAGCCGAATACAGCGGGCTCGAGATATAAGATTATATATGTGATAAAGTTAACTACTAAGTATAACTAAATATATATAATTTACAGATTCTAACAACAGCAAGAAATTGGATGGCTAACACTACGGATAGAGTTACATTTTAGACATATAGTTTTAAATTTTTCAGTTCATTTGCAAGAGCGTTCCAAATTCGACAAGTTCTGAGTGATAAAAAGGATCTCTGATAGACGGTAGTTTTGCACGTAACTACATTATATATAGATCATGTTTTATGGAAGAACAGAGGACTTTAGATTAACTAAACCATGTGTTATTTTAAAAAATAAGATCATATCTAAATATTCATGCCAATATAGCAATTATATAGGAAGTAAAGACAATTTCATGAAAAATTAAATTATACTTTTATATATATATGTGCATTATTCGTGGAGTTTGTCAATATAGGACAAACTACAGATGCGGAAGTTGGAAGGTTTTTGTATTTTGACTGTAAATGTAAGAAGAAAATTCCTAGAAACAGCTTTAAATTCCATGTTTAATGCAAACAACAATATGCTTTTTTTGTATTGACATATATGTATCAGCCGACAAATTTGAAAAATATAAAACAGAACACAAAGGGGTGCCATTTTAAAAACACAAGATATGAGATAAGTTGATATTCGACAACTCACATGCATTTGTGTGTTCATTGCAAGATAATGAACATTTGTGTGTTCATTATTGTCTTCAATGAGAATGTACATTGAGCTAGATTGCAAATTCGTGTACCATCACAATCAATTATGTTCATGCATTTGACTGTTTTCGGTCAGGGTTTTAGCTAGTTAAAACGTCACCAAAACACTAATATAAACACGAAGCAGACCATTCACCCTGCAGCAAAACACAAAATACTAAAGCAATGATGTCTGATGATAACTACCTACAATTTTACTAACGGTGCGGTTTTGAATATTTCCGGCTTGTGAATAGTCCCTAAGGTTAACGTTTTGTAAGAGGTAAATGACTCAGAAAATCCCGGTATTAAACCGCTACTTGCTAGTGGGTCTTGTTAAACTGTAAACTAGATGGTAAACCACGTTTCTGACTTACGCGAAGCAGAAAATAGCATTTTTTTGCCATCTCGCAGCTCAATCTGCACTCCTTCCGCATATTGCGCAGCCAATGTTACATGCTATTCCGCAAAGACACTCTTCCTTTTACATTAACTGAAACATACCGAACAAAATTAGGTTCTTAATTTGATTATGATTTACGAAGCTGAAGGGAACATAAAACTAAATATTTCATTTAGATTGCATGTACAGAATTTTTAAGTAGCTTTTTCCAACGACAACGGAACTAATGTTTAATTATCAATGTCAACGCCTTATCTGACGCTATTGATACACTAACTTACTATTATATTTGTAGTAAATCATGTTATACTTACGAAACTGCACAGTGTAGTTTATATATCTTAACAGACATACCTATATACCACGGAGCTTCCTTCTATAACGAGTTACCATGTATTGTGATACGTTCTTGTTGTTACCGCAGACTCTTAACCAAGACAATAAGATTTGATGTGCTTGAACAGAGTGTATATGTCTTGAAACAGTATATACGTAGCAAATTTAGGGAGGGGCTTAAAAGGCCATGACTACCCCCCTCTCAACCATCAACACTAACAAACTGAAACTGGATGAGTTGGTCCACTCCCCTCCAAATTCAGCTTAAAACGTTCACAATCACAAACGTTCCATCAAGTCTAGTCAGTGACGGTGTGTTAACGTTAATAAGTATCTGACGAAGCTCGTTTTGAAAACGTGAAAATGCTCTAAATATTTGTACGTCGACGTTGACGATCGCATTGTGTAATCTAACCTACTACTAACAAGGAACAACCAGTAAAACTGCATGAAATTTGTACGACAAAATAGATGCGACAGAAGTTTACTACTTAAAAAAACAAATTATGTGGCATTTGATTGTGAGAAGGACTGAAAGTAAGAATTGGGTTTAACATTTTACTATGCACATGTGTGAGACATTACTAGCTGGGGGGGGGAAATCTTACTAACTTTTGGCCCGTCACACACTTCAAGTTTAGATCTGCCCTTGTCTAGAAAACCAAAAGTGACGAACGAAGCCATGCAGTTGGCCTAAATTTGTTTGAAGACGATCTTCTAATGATATATGACATGTTCTTTTCTGAAGTATGAGGAAGTAACAAAGCACTTTCTAGTCAACAGAACCAAGTACCGTTTTCACGTACCGTTTTCACGTTTGGGGCGTATCTCCTAGGAAATTCTCCCCCACCCAAGGAAAATTGCTCCCCCCCCTCTCCATTGCTAAACAACACATTTCAATAAAATTGTTTATTACCTCCGCCAGGAGGTTATGTTTTCGCCCCTGTTTGTTTGTCTGTTTGTTTGCTTATTTGTCTGTCGCCAGGATATCTCATAAAAATTGATAAAATACTGAACAGATTTTTATAAAAGTTAGTGGAAATATTGATCATAGACCAAGGACCAACTCGTTCAATTTTGGTTGAATTTTGTTGAAATGTAGATGAGAAATTAATAAAAATCTGACCACTAGATTCTCCGTGTTGAAGTGCGCTCATTATCTTTATTTTATGCAAACAAATTTGAATAATTTTGGTACGAGTGCAATTGAGCATTTTCTACCTTCATTCATGTATATATATATATATAATTTATTTAAAGATAGTACAAAGTACTAACAAACTTGTGGCCCTCAAAAAACCCCAAAAAGTAAGAGAATGTATCTATAACTATATACAGTATCTATATATCTAAATATATACAAAGGTATAAAGTATATTCAATATCTATAATACATGCATGAAGTATATATATTTCGTGAGCTAGCCTGGTTAGCGGGATTGCTCGTTTCTTTTTGAACTTCCCTAATAATAACCCGCTGGCGGAGGTATATTCAGTCTCTGAGCGCCCTCATAATTGTGTTTGTAATACTTTGGATCCAGATTATAGATTCCATTTTTACAGTCGCGAAGTCTCAGCTGACAGTGGACTCATTTGCTATCAAGTTTGCCATCACACTGTTATTTTCCAGGAGTAAAAATAACCCTAGAAAGAGAGTAATTTTGACTACTCGAGATGGAGTTGGAGTTGATATAACTCCCTCTTTGCATGGTGTCAAAACCACTCTAATTGGAATAGTAATGACTCCTTTTCACATATTGTTATTTTGACTCCTATGTCAGGAGTCAAATTAAGTCGTTTAATAGGGGTAAATCAGGTACCGAACTGCCAATGTTTTAGTCCCGTTAAGAGTGTAATATAACATTAAAACAACTCTAGTACTGGAGTTCAACTTTAGCAGTGGGCGAATTTCAGGGTATTGCGCGCGCATCATTTTGCAAAGGAATTGGCAAACAGACTTGCTAGAGCCGACAACCGCAGAATAACAGCCGTTAAACATCCAGAAAATGTATCTACACTTTGTTTATTTTAAACAGTATGTTTACTTTGGGTGGAGTTTGCCATATTTTTTTTGGAAAATGATGCGCGCTCAACACCCGGAAACTCACCTATTGAGCCTTTAATATATAACTTTTCCTAAATCACTTAAAACGTTTCAAGTCAGTAACCCAATAAGCTACTAAACTACGGGAATATTACGTTAATTTGCGAAAGTGTTTAACGGCTTTTAGTGTTTTACGTAAATAAATTTAAAATGAATGGAAAATCGGCATATAAAGAGCTCAAAGATAGTGACGTGTACTGCCAAAATAGTATAACGAAACACTGGCGTTTCGAACAAAATCCCTCCGTCATTACCTTTGAATGCCAAGCGGATCACTCGTCTGAATTTTCGACCAATCAGAAGAGACTGACGCGACGCTTGACTAAACAGCAGAGAAAGCAGTACTGTTTTCGTATAGGTCCGCCCGCGATTCAACAAATCAGAAATTTGAAATTTTGATCCGCCTCTGCTTCCAAGCTTTGCTTGATCCAGCGTTTATTAGAGACTTAAGCAACAGACGTTTTACAGCCACGGACGGCGTTGTAATTCAATAGCATTTTTCATTCAAAACAATGATAATGAGTAATTTGAAATTCCAAGAGCAAAGTGAACGCCGTCGTCGTTCTACACAAGACGTCATTGAGAGCATTTTCACGTTCTTGAGACGACGGGAACATCTAGAACGTTGAGGCCTGTCATCGTTGTTTTACTACAATGAGACATACTTTTAAAGTAGACTGAAACTTGTATTTTAAGGGGGATAGGATAGTTTCATTACATTACAATATAAAATAAAGGAATAAAGATGAAATTTAAGCTTATAAGCTAACAGTTTAGATATGTGATTATTCCTAGCCTTTGTTTTGGGTAAAAAAGGTATTTTCAAAGAATACGCGGTTCAGTAGTTCTGTATTGTATTCCTGTTCTTCCGGTCACCGTCCGTGTCTCAAAAACGCCTAATATGCTTAAGCTCTCTATTGAGCTTGGACCACCAACGCTGTCAAAGCTACAAACCTTGTTCGGTAATGCTGTCAGCAACAAATTCATCAAGTTAGTGAGACCAAATTTATGTCCCGAATGATTTGAGCCAACAAGGATATTACAGCGCCTTCTAAAAGGAATATGGATACGTCGATCTTTCCTTATAATTTACGCCGCTTCTGTTTTGCTTATGGTTTATTATGCCACAGGGGACCTTTTCGTTATCGAGAAGCGAATTTTCACACGGCCTCGAGTTTGCTTTGCCTTTGGAATCGTACACAGACATTATTTATGGACGGTTGTCATTCGCACTGATATTCCTATTAAATTATTCAAGTAACCACGAGAGCAACTAATCAAGTGGATCGGCTACGGTTACCTACTGAAACTTTAATGACACTGAATTTGTATGGACAACGGCCAGTCGGCCAAGATGCAAGAACTGCGAATTCTCCATTGCCCATTGGATCTTTCTTCGAGAAACGAATTTATATGGTCCCGAAGTTGTAGTGCTTTTGACATTTGCGAAAGGACGATATACGGACGATTGTGATATTAATATTCTAGTCAAAGTTATTCAAATAAACACGAGGACGATCAGCGACGAAGTTGTTAAACGATATTTGTCGTGTATGGACGACGCTAGAACAGTAAGTTCTTCGTTGATTGAATCTTGGCTTTAGTAATTCGAAGACTATTAAAAGTGTTTAGGAAAGTTATCTGGACAAGATTATATACTAGCATAGAGTTGTTTTGTTTACACCGGATTTATTATCGGTCCAATACGTATGCATACATGGCGATGGCTTTCAATGTTTTGTGAATATGTTAAATCGTCGAAATAGCGCTTGTTTAACAATAATAAATTATCTTTAGAATCTTGTGCATATATAGTAGGATGATTTTCTAACAAGCTAAATGTTGTTTTAGCCATTTAATGTGGTATTTAATTCAACCCGGTTATTGAAGTTTTCAAGAAATAAAAGAGAAAAAGTAACCCCCAGATGCGGGGTTGTTTTTATCCCGGAATTGGAGTAAAATTAATGGAGTAAAAATTACCCCCAAAAGACGGATGGTCCTGAACCTTTTTTTTAGGAAATAACAGACCAAGTTTGATCTGCCCCTGTCTGGTTTGGTAGCTCATTGTTTTATTATGGTTTTGTTCAGGTTCATGGAAAGGTGTGCACTTTCACGGTGACTGAACATATTGCGTTTTCTGTATAATGAAGCAATCATGAAGCAACATTTGCATGGGTTCAATCGCTTAACCGTGCTGTTTAAATATTGATAAAACTAAAACAAAGGATTTGTGCACCTTTAGGTATCTTTGAATATGAATGGTACTAGTTCGATTGTTAACCTCTTTGAAGTTTGCCAGGTTTCCAAACCATGTTTATTTTCTATTAACTATATGCCCAAAAGAAAACCAAGAGTGACGAACGAAACCACGCCGTTGCATGGCCAATTTTTTTTTCTTTGAAAACAGGCTCTTGAATATGATAAGATCTTCTCTGAAGTATGAGGAAGTAATGAACAAAAAATTTGTTTAAAAACAAAATCGTTTCGCAGTGATTTTGTTCTATTCTGAAATAGAAAAGGGGGAAATTAACACAAAATTTGATTTAATTGTCCTGGAATGACTTTAGTTTAGAAAAATATAGAAGTACATATCTGATCAATAAAATAAGGTTCGATATACTGCCGAAACAGAGAACGTAGCTAGTAGTCTAACCTTTCGAGCGAAGGCCCTTCGTCAGAGAGAAACGTGACGAAAGGCCTTCGCTCGAAATGTTAGACTAGTAAGACTACTATACGTTCTCTGTTTCTGCAGTATATCTAACCTTACTGTATTTCGATTGTTGTTCAACGCAGCACGCTACTTTTATTTCACTATTTAGAAGTATCTCACTTTGTTTTCTTTTCCTTAACAAATTATTGCAAATTTGCCGAACTTTACTCCGAGCTTAACTCAGCGTATAGTTCTCATGGCCAAGAGATTATATTTTCACTCAGCCTCGTACCCAGGCGCTTATTGTATTGTTTACTACATCGCCGCGTGTGGCGCGCGCGTGGAAGGTGGGCTTGTGGTTTTCACCTCTGTTTGTCTGTCTGTTTGTCGTCAAGATATTTCACAAAGTTTATATCTTACATTTTCTCTCAGACAAAGTACCTTGCAAGAAGCGCCTTCTTTTCCGGCTTATTCCTTCGCTGAGAGAAGGTTCTGCCGTATTCGTGACCGGTCCATTGCGTATATGCATGTCGGTTGCTTGGTTACAACCCAGTCCAAATCAGACAGAAAAAAAATCAAAACAAGAACCGGTTAAACCGGTCTTAAACGGGTTACTTCGTCCTAAATCTTGGACGAAGCCAAACACGAATACAGCAGAAGCAGAGCCTTCTTTAAAAGAAGCTCTTCTCGCAGGGTATGACCAAGGGCCTTTGCTAAAAACATTAGACTTCTACGTTCCCTGTTTCGGCAGTATATCCCACCTTACCTTACTATATTTCGATTTGTATTTAAATAACTATACGCAGCACACTGCACAAGTTTCTTGAAAGTTTGTGGTGAGATTAACCATAGACCAAGGCCCTATAGTCATTAAAAATTTTGGTTTAATTCTGTCGGGAATCGGATGAAAAGTAAACCAATATGCAAGCAATCCGGTGTAGTGTATACTTACTTAAACTGGGGTCTCATTCGTCTCAATAGCTCGCTGCACATGGCGTAGGTATTTACATGCAGTCTCTGAGTGCGCTCTTGTTATTGTTAAGAAACAAATATGTTTTTTATTTCCCAATTGTTTTTTTGTTTTTTACCCTCGGTCTTATAAACAACTCTCAGTCTACGGCCTCGGACAATTTCTGAGACCTCAGGAAAATATTATGTATTTTTCAGTACGGACATGATTCCAAGCGGTAAATAACATATATTTATTCATGAACCAGTATAGACCTTATTCCAAAATGGTCGCCGAATTAAAATTATTTTATATACATATAAATTTCCCCTCATTTGGGAAATTCAAAATAATTTTTACTTTAAAACGAGGTCATATATAAGGGCAAATTTATATGCACATAAAAGAATTCTAATTCAGCGGCCATTTTGGAATAAGGTCTATTACTCTATTACTCTCCGCCTCGTGTCTTTCTCTCTCGCTCCACTCATTTTACTCGGTCATTTTACCGCATGGCAACACTGCACTGACTGCGTCGCACTTTTATCAAATAGACGAGATGTACTACAAGGCTGATAATAGGGCTGCTCTATTTAATTTGTTAATACGCGGGTACTGTGTTTGGTAACTTAGTAACGATACCCTGACGAATACATTATGTTGTCAGCGGCTTTGTCGTCTTCGTGCAAACTCAGAACAGTCCAATATCACAACATAAACAAAACACACAGTAAAATAAAATAAAGTGACTTTATTTATTCCTTGATGTGACTGCAGGTATAGCGGTCTGAGATTGTGGGTGGGTGTATACTGAGATTGTAATAATGTAGATTTATGTAATCGATGAATGTTTATTTAACTGCTGTTAGTACCGCATTGACTCAAGCTGTTATACCAGAACATGGTGTTGAGACGGGCGCGATGTCTGACGAGCCACAGATCCTCATCCCCCATACAGCTGGCAAGCCTGCGTTTTCGGCAGTGTTTTCAGCATAGTCTTGATTGGTCGCCCTTGTTTCGTCTGCCCTGAGTAGCCTTCCCTGTAGATCAGGCTGTAGATCACGCTGTTTGTTAGCAGTTCTGGGTGGCGATGCATGACCGGTGACAGTAATCAGCTAGCCTGAGTCTTCTCGACTTGATCTGCTCTGTTAGTGTTGGAATCTCCCCGCAGAGTTGGATGTTGGTCATGTGATCCCTCCAGCTGATGTATTTGCCTTTAAAGTGCTGGGTTTTAACGTATTTAAATAGAGCAGAAAAAAATCAGTTAATAAGTTATTTTGCCGTTTTTGACTTAGTCAGATAGTTCCTGATATATTGGCTTCTGAACATGCCAATTCTCAAAAATTTCCGTCGTTCATTTTAACACCTTGGGGGCCTGGCACTCAGGAACGAGTCAATCCAAAACAACTACGTTTCGGCTTATTGATTCACAAAAACACATATATTTGACTGAAAAATCGAAATGTCGAGCTCACACCCGTTTTCCAGTACGCACGAGAGTTCCAACTAAGAAAACGGTCGGCTTAGGTTCCTGAGTCCCAGGCCCCCGTGCTTAAAAACGAACGACGGAAATTTTTGGCGAAATTCCGAAATTGGCATGTTTAAAGGCTTATATCTCAGAAACTATTAAAGTTAATCAAAAACGGCAAAATAACTTATTAACTAACTTTTTTTGCTCTATTCAAACACATTAAAACCCCACAAGTGATATAAGCACTTTAATAGCATACTCGTATAGACCTTATTCAGAAATGGCCGCCGAATTAAAATTATTTTATATACATATATTAAATTAGCCCATTTTTTAATAAGGTCTATAGCAGCCGCGTTGAGAGCCTTGGTCTTTTTTATTTAAGCGTTCGGAATAATCAAACTTTTTGCCTTGATATGCTATATATATGTGTGTGAAAATTCTCGAGTTCTTGTTTTTTGATTTGTTTGTTTGTTATTAAGAACTTTTCGCATTGCTCTAAAACGGGTTTCACAATGCAGGAAATGCAATTGAACAGTCGTTAGATTTTCAGACTTTACCATGGAACATGGCGTAGAATCGCCTATAACATGCATGTATAGGACGGCTAGAAACCGCCGTCTATCAGAAGCAAAGGAACAATAGTACCAGTATTAAATAGTAAATACTAATTTTCTGGCCTTGATTTAGTATTAGTGTATGCTTTAGTAATTATTTTTTGCATAAGAAACGTAACTGCTTCATATATTTGTCAGGCTGAACTGGTTCTTATATATTCGGTGCTAAATTGGCTAAATTTCAGCTTGGAGGTTCTTAATCTGCAGTTTCGAATTCTTTTATATGCGAGTTTAACTTTTACTGTACAGTATAACACCATGGCCGCACATCAATTTTACCTAATTTTCTCAATTATATGGCAGTTGATATTATGTCGTTAAGTTGTTGTTTTGTTGCCAGAGGAAACGCGGGCGAACAGAAAACAATATATTGTGTAAAATACCTTATTTGTGCCATAACAGACAACCTCGTTACGATGGAGAAATGTTATGGTTAAAGATATGCAAATATATGGCACCGATTGCTTTAGACAAGTAATATCCACATGTTAGACGAACGTCGAGTTCATACGTTGTTGTGTTTGAATTTAACGATATTTAAAAGTGGTTTGACCTTGGCAAAACCTTTGTGAGAATCTAGTGGTATATTTGTGCTGAAAGTCTGAAAGCTGTGAGTATTAAAACGTGCTATTTTACAGCAGTGTTATTATTAAGTAACTAGGCCGACATATATACCTACAGTAAAGTTATAATGTGGCTTATTACTGCCAAATATTAATAATGTTACATAATTCTTACCATAAAGCCTACAAGCTCCATTGCTTTTAAAACATTTTGACTCTAAACGTGTATACATTTGGTAGTGTTATTTATTGTGTCGGGATTTCAATTGCCTTTAGCTAAATAGCAAGCGTCTGAATTTTTTGGACAGCCATATCTTATACCGGCTATTGCCTCTGGCAAATTCACCTGGTTTGGTTTCCTAGCCCTAAAGGTATACGTGTTCCAGTATAATAAATGAAAATAATAAATAAAACGGAATTAGTAAGTTATAGTACGATACACCAAATAACCAGCCTGCCGATAAACGAAACTATTGATGTGCTGATTGTGCTCATATATACAGTTGTATCTCGAATAAGCAACCGCCCTTGTTGGTATTATTAACCATTTCATTTCCATCGGTGCCATTTGGAGCTTTTACTTTTAAAGTGTCACTAAGACGAAAAAATCGTGAATCTTGTATTGATACGAGTAAACTATAATTTTAAAATGAGGAATACCGGCGTTTTCAGTTTCTCAAAATATTGTTTTGTTCTCGGGATATTTAAGTTTCTGAAACATGTTTAAATTAGGTGCTTCGTCATTTTCTCACACAGGCAAAAATAAGATTTACAAAATGAGTGATATATCTGAAACTATATGAAGTGGAAGTAGTCCAAACTTTGCATAAGTATAGTTATCATAAAAGTACACTCCACTGTGCGCATAATGTTGTTGCTACGGAAACCGTTTAGAACCACGAGCATTTTTACTAAAAAAATTTTACTAAAATATTAATTTTATGTTTCTTTTCAAAAGAATATGATGATTGAAACATTCAAAATACAATATCTGTTTGTCTACAAATATTCATGTGAATGTATTGCAGTAAAAGTTGTTTTATGGAGGGAAAAAATAAACATTATTGTTTTACAAATGGAAGGCGCCTGTTTG
Source organism: Paragorgia papillata (assembly GCA_035771165.1). Taxonomy (NCBI): domain Eukaryota; kingdom Metazoa; phylum Cnidaria; class Anthozoa; order Scleralcyonacea; family Coralliidae; genus Paragorgia; species Paragorgia papillata. The sequence goes on from JAWNZC010000294.1 coordinate 794,317, forward strand.
CAAAGGGTATCCATATATAGAAACAACATAATGTGAACGTTGGAGTGTATTTTCCCCATAACTATATTCTTGTGCAAAGTTTGAATTATTTTTACCTCTTAGTTTCAGAGATATTAGTCATTTTGTAAATCTTATTTTTGCCTGTGTGAGAAAAAGACGTCACGAGGCACCCAATTTACATGTTTCAGAAACTTCAATATCTCGAGAACGAGACAATATTTTGGAAAACTGAAAACGCCGCCGGTATTGCTCATTTGGAAATTATAGTTTACTGGTATCAATACTAGATTCACGATTTTTTCCGTCTCAGTGACACTTTAACTCTGTTTCCACTCGTCAAGGAGAGATCTCCAGACATGGTGGGAGTTAACCTTAATAGTTCTTCCCTTGACGAGTAAAATCGTCTGGTGTTAGCTAGAGTAAAATACTAAAAGGCCACCACAGTAGGGAGAGGGTTAAAGGGTTAAGCCGATTTTGGTAACTTGTGAATAAATTCGCAAATTTTCCTTTACCTTCCAAGGTGTTAAACAGGCTTCGTGACTTCGTGTACCGATCACAGAATTTTGGAACTAGTTGGATTGCTTCTTTTTTTAAATATTCTTTGTTTAATTTTTAAAGGAATAATTCAATTCACGTTTATTACTTAGTGGACAATTTCGCGAGGTTTTTAAAAGAACTTACGGAACAATTCAACTGACGTCATAGACTCAACAAAAACAAAAGATCCTTGTTGTTGTTGTTGTTGTCATTGTTGTTATTGAGTCTATGACGTCATAAACTTCCTCGACTCATTCTTCTCAAGCTTGGCTACTTTAATGGCGGCGCTCCACAATGCAACCCACAATAATTTCATCAGAGTGACTTTAAACCAAAGTGACTAAAACTTTCAGGTGATATTTGTCATAGAGTAGGCAGTAATTTGCATGTTTCCATGATAACAAGGTCACGTGACTCACTGGCGGCCATATTGGATAATAAAATTAACTAAAAAACAAACAAACAATTAAGCAGTCTAATTTTATGCAAATATATATATATATAGTTTATCATGCTAAGTGGAAAGATTCTACATTAAACTTTTGTATAAATGCGAAAATTTTGCGAACGATTTTTCCTCGAATTTTAATTTTAATATATTTTTGTTTTTGCAAGTTGAAGCTTAGCATAATAAATATAATCAAAGTTTGGATTAAATTAGGGTGTTTGTTTGGTAAATTTTAGTATCTTTCCACGTGTTCACGTTCTAGATTTCTAGATTTCCATTCAATATGGCCGACAAAGAATCTTATCACCTGATCTTGTTATCATGGAAACATAAGTACATACAATAGTACATAATGACTGATAAATATGTTAGGCAAGTTTCAACGACTTTGGTCAAAATATCTGGAAAATAGAAAATGTTAGTATCCAAGTCAAGAGCTATACTTAATGCCCCTGTGGAATCGAACTTTTCTTTTGTCTTACGGGTTCTCGGATAGTATTAATTAGAAATCTAACCGGCTTAAACTGGATTTCCACAAGGCGAAAAATACCGCGCACTCTAATTTGCTACTGACTATTAAGTGAATAGAGTTTTTTTATATAGTTTCACATAGAAACCGTCACAAGCTAAGACAAAAACACTTTACGCTTAGTGGAAATCAGCGTAAATTAAGGTGGCTCCACACAGTATCTTGAAAAATGGAAAATACAAGTTTGAGAGTCCAAAACACGTGCATAAACAATTCGGAAAAAGAATAAAACTAAATGTTATGCATAGTTAAACAGTCTGACAATCAAAAACTGTTACCAAATAAATAGCAACAGTTGTTTCTATGGCAGCAATGACGTTTCAAAATGGCTGCCAATTACCCTTCAAACTAATTTAATTCAAAAAAAACTTTGGTGACCCCCAATTTTTTTTCATTAAAAATTTTCTTGAAGTATTAGTAATCAATAGGCCGATTTAAAAAAAATTCTGTAGAACGAATAATTTTTTTCTCCGGAAATATCATGTTTGTTAATTTAAAGAATTTCGTTCTACAGAATTTTTTTTAAATCGGCCTATTGATTACTCATACTTCAAGAAAAGTTTAAAAAAAAATAAATTGCTATTTATTTGGTAACAGTTTTTGATTGTCAGACTGTTTAACTATGCATAACATTTAGTTTTATTCTTTTCACGAATTGTTTAATCACGTGTTTTGGACTCTCAATCTTGTATTTTCCGTTTTTCAAGAAACTGTATGGAGCCACCTTAAATCATATTTAATAGAAAATAAACATGGTTTGGAAACCTGGAAAACTTCAAAGCGGTTAACAATCGAACTACGATTCATAATGAAAGGTGCCTGAGGTGCACAAATGTTTTGTTTTAGCTTTAACAATGGGGACTTTAAGATCTATACGACGTGAATAATTTTCAGTCTCCAGAAAGGAGTAATCTCAACGCCGTCCTCGTTCTTTATACAATGCCATGCACTTTCACGTCTTTAGGATGATGTCAACTCACCAAAAGATGAGAACTGTTGTTTGAGATTGACTTCAATACAGACACTACTAGAAATATATACATAAACGCAATAACCCCTCGCTCGCTTTTACATGAATTTTTGTAAATATCCCTTGATTAAAAAACGTTAATGCAACCGCCCTTGTTTTCAAAGAACATTGCTAGAGTATCTAAAAATATTTGCATTTGCCAAAGGCATTGGATAGATTGAAAACTACTCAAACAACTGCCTGGCTGGCTGCCAAGACAATATTCATTTATTTGATTTCAAATTATTTTAAACTAAATATAACAAAAACAATTTCAACGAATTTCAACAGCATTTGTACGTTCTACAGAAAAAAAATTGCTCCTTTTCCGATTTTTATGCCAAATAATAGACAAGCTACGCTAAGTCACAAGTGCACGGTTTTACATGCAAGAAGAAAATTATTTAAAAGAAGATAAGACGACAGCCATGCATGGGTGTAAAAAAACAAAAACAATGGGCAAGCAAAAACAAGCAACGAATCTACTTTTAATATTAAGTATACGCACAAAATAGGAAACAAACTTGACAGTGATAGGATATAAACAGAGAAACTTGAACAGTCTTGCTACTATGTTCATTATTACTGAGAGCGGCTGCTCTATAGTTTTACCGTAAGCTTTTACTTTTTGGCTATCAGTATCTTCGTCGGTTTTCTTGACCAGTTTTACTATTGCTTTTTCCTCCTTTCGAGTTTCGGTTTATGGATTTCCTTCTACTAAAGACGTTGTTGTGCTTTATACGTAAACGTTTATTTGTTTCTGTTCTTTTGAAAGGGATATACCTATCCCAAAAACTCCTTTCTCATATCTTTTTGTCAGAAATCTTTTCTTTTTGTCAAGAACTATATTGTTCCCAGTGCTCCACAATCTTCACCGCGTATGGTCCATCCACATATATATATATACAAATATTCAGATCGCTCAAACTGATCAGCATTTCAACACGCGCGTAAAGTGGACTCCACGCATGTCGAGATTAGCACCCGGGCTCGGTGACAATCATTTTAGCAATACTGGTTCGTTTTGAAAGTCATTAAACTAGTTTCAAATATCAAATATAATAGTCAGTCTGAGTCAACCATGACTTCTTTAAATTGTAAAACTTATCTTGCCTTTTAACCGGGGAGGCAGCCTTTCAAGACATATTGCAACGTGTAATTAACACCGTCTTGTTTATGAATCTGTACCGTTTTGCATTACGAGACAGGTTACACCAAAGTAGGATTCACTTCAACTTCGCGCAACGCTTGGTGAAACCTGTCTCGCAATAGACAGAAAACGACACTAAAGCCCTGTTTACACGGCCAAAATTTAAGCGGGATCTGAGCCACATCTGACTTTAAGCGGGCTTAAAATATCCGTGTAAACAGATCGGCGTAAATTAATCGCGATTAGTTTGCACCACCTCAAGGAGGTAGATTAAACTGAGCACGATCAGTTAATAGCACTTAACTTGGTCGTGTAAACGCAACGGGATTAAAAAACGCTTGATATTAATACGGTGTTATTAATACGATAAAATGCATTTTTTTGCCCTGCTGTAGAAGCTTCCATCTCGCTATTCTTTGTTCCTTTGTTTCTTTCTTTCTTTTAGCTATTACCCTTTCTCGTGTACCGATGTCTTCCGTTGTTCTTTGACGCACGCTACCCATACGAAGCTTCCAAAACCAAAAATATAGCTCGTCCGCCATGTTGAATAATGGTGTACGTGTTTTAGTAAAGGGATTATTAAATGACCGTGTAAACGCACCAAGGTGGCGCATTTTAAGCACGCTTAACTTAAGCGTGCTTAAATTTTGGCCGGGTAAACAGGGCTATATTCATAAAAGGAATGGGTGTTGCACGTTGCAATCTGCATGACTTGAAACTTGTCTCGTAATAGCGTTGCGACACAGGTTTTTGCATAAATCGTTGCATCGTGTACAGCGGCTTAATGGCTTGTTTTAATAGTGATTTAAATAGCATTTAAATTATTTTTTTGCAGGCATTAGAAATGAAATTGGTAATTCTTAGTTTTCTTTTCGTATCACTTCAGGCATTTTACTTTGCTGGTAAGATTTGCTCAGTATTTTTACTCATTCTATCGTCATCCGATCCCACTTCATTCACTATATACTATTCAATTTTATGTCTCTTCACTCCACTTCACATCACATCACACCACTTCACTTCATTTTACTGTACTTTACTCCACTTCACTTTTATGCTATTTCATGTTTCTTTACTTTACTTTATTTTACTTCACTTCACTTCACTTCACTTCACTTCACTTCACTTCACTTCACTTCACTTCACTTCACTTCACTTCACTTCACTTCACTTCACTTCACTTCACTTCACTTCACTTCACTTCACTTCACTTCACTTCACTTCACTTCATTTATTTATTTATTTATTTATTTATTTATTTATTAATTTATTTATTTATTTATTTATTTATTTATTTATTTATACTTTTTAGGAGCTGCTCATATAAAGTGGTCGTTCACTGATGGAGTGAATGGTGCGTATTTGTATTTATTTAAAGAAACCGATAGTATATAATCGTTAAGATTATAATCGTCAGGACACACATTGATAACAGCAGTCTTAAAACTGTTGAAGTGTCCATCCTGTATAAATATTCGTTTTATTATTATTACTATTATTATTATTATTATTATTATATTATTATTATCATTATTATTATTATTATTATTATTATTATTATTATTATTATATTATTATTATTATTATTATTATTATATTATTATATTATTATTATTATTATTATTATTATTATTATTATTATTATTATATTATTATTATTATTATCATTATTATTATTATTATTATTATCATTATTATTATTATTATTATTATTACTATTATTATAATGAATAATGATTCGCTCAAGTCTTATCGCTATGCTGGTAATTTGCGCTGTTTGTTCGTTCTGTGGTAAAGAGTTCGTTACGCTCGGCCGACATTCATGGCGTTGTAAACAAAGATTAAATCAAGCTGAACAAAATCGTCGTGGTAACACAGGAAACCAAATGCCAGTTATGCATTCTCCTGTCAGGATTTCAAATACTGACGCCATAAAGTGTTATTGTGGTAAAACATGCAAAGGAACGCGTGGTCTTAAAATGCACCAACGTAGTTGTCGTACAATTCATGGATTAAATGACGAACTACTTACAGATCTTGAGCATCAGTCTACTGAAAATCCTACCAATATTTATACTCATTCTACAGTTGAGGAAATCGATACGAATGCGAACATTGTTAATGATCAGAGTTTTCCAGTGTTAAGAAAAGGAATAAATCTTCCCAAAAGTGACGCAAAATGGTCAACGGCTAACACCTATTTCAAATTTGCGCTTCAATTAGATGCACCAATCAGAGTACAAGATCTAAATGCAAGCATAACGCAACTTAATAATGTGGTATACAACTATTTTGCTGATAACTTTGGTCATGTTGAGAAGATACCGGATAAAGCCCTAGTGAATAAGTATAAAGATCAAACAGTAAAGGACTTAAAGAAATCTCTAAAACAATTAAAACTCTCAAACGCTGATCCTCATGAAATTAAATACGTATCTCGCACATTGCGTGACAAGCTTCGTAATGCTAGTCAAAACAATACCAACGAGACAACTCAAAATCAAGACAAGACGTTCAATCACGACAACTACATTGGTAGACATTTTTGGGGCTACGTTAAAAATGTCCTGAATAACAACAATTCTTTACTTCCATCATTTACTATGACAGAATGCCTAACCTATTTCAACAAAACTCTAAATTCAATTAATCCAAGTAAACTGTTTTATATTCCCAGCTGGATTCCAAAGCTATCTGATCCTGTCGTCAATTTTGACCTTGAACCCCCAACCTATCGTCAAATTACAAATATTATTCGCAGGATGAAAGCGTCTGGTTCTCCTTGTCCCCTTGATCAACTTTCAATTATTTGCTTTAAACGATGTCCGTTTTTACGCACTTATCTAACCGAAATAATACGTAGCGTCTGGTCTTCTAAATCTGTACCTGCTGAATGGAAAATAGCATGTTCTATACTTATCCATAAAAAAGGCAACACAAATGACCCATCCAATTTCCGTCCTATTACTCTAGAAACCATACCATTAAAAGTGTTTACTTCATGTCTCCGCAATGCTATGTTCTCCTTCCTAACGGCTAATAACCTTATTGAACATAAGATTCAAAAAGGCTTCACACCTAATCTGGCTGGCACTTTGGAACACACTGCTCAAATGACAAATATTATTAACCAAGCGAGAATAAAACAACGTTCTCTTGTCATCACCCTACTTGACCTCAAAAATGCCTTTGGTGAAGTCCATCATAACCTGATTCAATCTGTCCTCGATTATCATCACATTCCCAATCACATCAGTGAAACTATAAAGAGCTTGTATACTGACTTCAATACTGCAATTATAACATCAGAATTCTCTACTCCATTCATAACTGTTGGCCGCGGAGTGCTTCAAGGAGACTGTCTTAGTCCTCTACTTTTCAATATGTGCTTAAATACATTTATTCAACACATAAAAGCTGATAAATACCGGCAATTTGGTTTCATCACAAAATTTTTAAACCCAATCCATTGGTTCCAGTTTGCCGATGATGCTGCGGTAATAAGTGGTCAAGATTCAGAAAATCAACATCTTTTAAATCGTTTCTCGATCTGGTGTCAATGGTCCAACATGATTGTTAGAGTTGATAAGTGTGGTACATTTGGTATTAAGAAAAGTCTAACAAAATCAATTCAATATTTACCAAAACTTCTGATTAACAATAAATTGATACCTGCCACTAAAATTGGAGACTCGTTCCGATACTTAGGAAAATACTTTGACTTCAGTATGTCCAACAAAGAGCACAAACAAGAGCTAATCACTCTCCTTGAAGATGTTATGTCTAAAATTGATCTTAAACCTCTACACCCGAAAAACAAACTTCTACTTTATAGTCGTTACCTCTTATCCAAATTCTCCTGGCATTTTACCGTTGCTACCTTATCAAAAACCTGGGTCTCTGACAACATGGATTCAAAAGTTAACAAATACATACGTAATTGGCTTGAAATACCTGTATCAGGAACTTTAAGTAATGTATACCTTACCAGTAACAAGTTTGGTCTAAATATCTACCCTCCATCTATCAAGTTTACTCAGTGCCAAACAGTTCTTCGTAACGCCTTAAGAAACTCTCCAAATGATTCCATAAAAGATCTCTGGAAATCAACATGTGCCCATACAAACATTCAATATGACGTTTACACCTCGACAAAGGAAGTTCTTAAAAGTTTCAACTCCGGACAAGAGAACAAACTTCAGAAACATCTGGTTCTCCAAGGCGCCTTCTTCTCTAACGTCATCAAGTTCTCACTGTCGAAACTAAACAGCATATGGTCTAAATCTCAATCAAACTTACCAAAGAACATTTATAACTTTACCAACCGTTACATCAATAACTCTCTTCCCACCCGCAAAAACCTTACTAAATGGGGAATAATGTCGAACTCTGATTGCTCCTTCTGCTTAAACCCTGAAACCCTCCTACATGTAGTTGCTGGATGCCAATCGTACCTTCCACGATTTACATGGAGACATGACTCTGTTCTCAACTTTATTGCAAAAACGCTA